>APFE030718331.1:88401-113892 GCA_000404065.3 Pinus taeda | reverse complement strand
AAAAAAAAAAACACACCAAGTTTGTTCACCCCAACACGCCAACAAGTAGCAAGCCCCAACTATATAATATAGGAAAGTAGTAGGTATCCCAAAGGCCTGAAGGGGATGAAATGGAAAGAAGTGATCGTTGATAGAAGCCTTCCAATCAATATATAAATATATAAATATAGATTTATTACTATTAAATTGGAAATCTTCAATTAAATAATAAAATTTAATTATGTCTCTCCCAATCTAAATTGCTTATTAGCATAATTCACTACTTCATACGTCTTGCACTTTTTAATAACTTTGTAACACGTGGATTAATTTTCTTTTTTGGTGCACAATCTCTACCTTTTAGGACAATATGGTGCAGTGGCCCAAGCCCTACAGATCATTACGACAAACTAAGAATAATGGAGAAGATGAAAGGTTGTACAAAACAACATATTTTTCAAAAAACTAATCCAACATCAGTACCTTAACTTTTTCATGAAGATATCATATTGAGAATGTTTGGAAAATGGTGGGAAATCTGGGAAGTGACTATCTCTCTACTACGAGGGTGATGTAGAAAGAGTGATAAGATTTCATTGTTTTGAATTTTTTTTTGTTAAATCAGAAAAACCAATATTAATGTTGATATTGGTATTTTTTACTAAATTTTGTGAAGTGACTAAATGTAGTTTTAACCATTCACCTTAAGGTGTTTTTTTGAAATATAATTTCCTAAGTTTATTTAATATCTTCATTATCATAAAAACCAACCTATATCCATGTTATACCTCTCAGCACTTGGTAGACCAAGTGAATTAAGATGGATCTAAGCTGATAAAATTTCCCCTTTAAATAGTCTATGCTCACATGAATACCATGGTGTTACCATGGGTCAATAACATGGGTTATCATAAACCTAGAGCTTAAAAACTACTATTAGTAATTTATAAAAATTAATAAAATTAATCATTGATTTTTATTTTAACCAAGTTAAAATTTTTAAGTGACATTAAATTACAAGATCCATTTTTACTCTTGACCTATCAAGCCCCGAGAGGGATCAAATATTTCTTCACTGTATGCTAGTTTGCATATCACAATATTTGATCCCTCTCGAGGCTTAGTAGATCTAGAGTATTCCCCCTTTAAATAGGCTACATTCCATGTAAATACCATGGGTCAATACCATGTGCCATTTTTTTTAATACTAATATTAGGGTTAATAATGTTTTTTTGCATGGTATTAATAATAATTTGAACTATGGTATTTGGCCCATAGGCTTCACCTAAATATAACACATTTTTTGAGTGTTCGTAAATATAAGGTGACTTATGTAGTAAATACAAAAAAATGTTTTATTTATTTACCATAGCACTTGTTTATTTATATTTTTATTAATTTACCACACGTCTTTTATGAATATGGTATTTGGCCCATAGGATTCACTTAAATAAAACCTCTTTTTGGAGCCTTCATAAATAGAAAGAGGGTTATGCACTAAATATAAAAAGAGGTTTATTTATTTACCATACCTCTAGTTTATTTATATTTTTATATTTTTATTTATATACCATACTTTTGGAGTAAGTATAAAAAGAGGTTTTATTTATTTACCATATCTCCACTTTATTTATATTTTTATTTATTTACACCCTTGCATGACTTATGGAGTAAATATAAAAAAATGTGTTATTTATTTACCAAACCTCTACTTTATTTATATTTTTATTAAATTACCATACCTCTTTTATGAATATGGTATTTGGCCCATAGGATTCACTTAAATAAAACCTCTTTTTGGAGCCTTCATAAATAGAAAGAGGGTTATGCACTAAATATAAAAAGAGGTTTATTTATTTACCATACCTGTAGTTTATTTATATTTTTATTTATTTACCATACCTTTGGGTAGGTATAAAAAGTGGTGTTTATTTATTTACCATACCACCACTTTATTTATATTTTTATTTGTTTACACCCTTGCATGACTTATGGAGTAAATATAAAAAAATGTTTTATTTATTTACCATACCTCTCGTTTATTAATATTTTTATTAATTTACAATACTTCTTTTATAAATATGGTATTTTCCCATAGGATTCACTTAAATAAAACCTCTTTTTTTAGCCTTCTTAAATAGAAAGATGGTTATGGACTAAATAGAAAAAGAGGTTTTATTTATTTACCAAACCTCATCTATGTTTTTATGTATTTACCATACTTTTGGAGTAAGTATAAAAAGAGGTTTTGTTTATTTACCATACCTTCAATTTATTTATATTTTTATTTATTAGGACCAAATAAAACCTCCCAAACCACCACCAAAACCATAAAATGGGCGAAACGAATTTAACACTGCAAAGAAGAAAATTTGGTGATTGTAATGGAATATAACCTCCCAAACTAGGTGAATCGGGTCAAATGAGTTTTTCCATAGTTTATCCGCCCCTTTTTTGGGCTAAAATGAAAAAAATATTTATTGTTTAATTAAAAGTTGGGCTAAATATATGAAATGGGTGTTTTATAAAAATTTCACCAGTCTAAAATGAAAAACCCCTTAAATTCCACCCTTGGGCTAAAATTTGTCCCTAAATTTACCATGGTGGTTTCTTTGTCTATTGTGCTTTTCTTATGTCTTATTCACACCTTTACTATCTTATTCAGTCAAAAACAAGCCTAGGAAGACCTTTCATTGACTCTCAATTGCAATCCTTGTTTCCAAACTTTGCATCTCTAGACCAATGCACCCTCTGGTCTTGTGACAGAGCATTGTACACCAACTAAGCTTTCTATATTCCTGTTTTTCGTAGCACTAGTGCCTCCTTTTCACCTGCGTTGGCCTTGGTTCATGCGCAAGTTTAGTTTTGTCCTGATTTTCTCTCTGATTAACCTTGTTCCAACTACTCTTCCTTGATTTTTTGAGTGTCTTATGGACCCTCTAAAACCTCCATTTTGGTTTGCTTTCATTTTTAGTGCCTTTTGTAAGGATTTTTTAAGATTATACTTTGTTGTTATCATTAGGTCATTTGTAAATTTATTTTGTTTGATTATTGAGTGGTTAAATGAATTCGTGTTCTATGGATATGTTCGACGGAGCGTATTCTGGAGTGAGCAACTAGGGTTATAGAAAGTTGTAGAAATCATTTCTAATGGAGGGCGGTAGAGGAGGGAGCTCGACTCCCTCCTACAAGGACGCTGTAACTAGCAAAGGTAAATCACTAATGGAGAATAGCAAAATTTTTGCGGATGAAAGGAACAGAGATAATGATAAGGAGACAGATGGGACCAAGGCCAAGAAAAACATTAGCACAAAGGACAAGGAGGAAGAAGACAAAAATCAAGGTTCAAGAGACAAAAAACAAAAGGGACCTTGCAAACTAAAAGCAAAAATCACTCCTAGAGTAATATCAAATGATCCTACTCTGCAGGTGCACAGGGAACACATGGGGACCTACACCATTATCTGTAAATTCATGGGACTATGGCCCACTGAAAAAGCTTTACAGATGTGGATCAAGTATCACTAGAAACCCAAAGGGAGCATTGACCTACATCTTGGGTCAAAGGGATTCTTCACAGTGGTGTTCTCAAGCATTTAAGATAAAGAAAAAATATTTGAAGGAGGACCCCACTTTTATGCAGTAGCCAGTCTCTATATGAGGCCTTGGATGATGAACTTTGTCCCAGAGCAGGAGACGTTCACTTCAGTTCCAATTTGGGTAAGGTTCTATTCACTACCTCTGATTATTGGCAAACTGAATCGCTAGCTGCCATTGGCAATAAACTAGGGAGTTTTGTCAAAGTTTCTGAGGCCACAAGAAGAAGGAAATATACCTCATTTGCAAGGATATGTGTGGAAATCGATCTATCAGAAGCACTTCCAGATGAAGTTATCTTGGAAGTTTTTGATGAGAAGTGGGTGCAGACAATGGACTATGAGCATATCCCTTTCAAATGTCATAGATGCCTTAAGTACGGGCATCTATTCAGAGACTGCCCTCTCAGCAAAGTAGACAACAAAGGGAAACTCAATACAATGAAGGACACAGAAAGCTTTCAGAAAGTGGCAAGTAGAGGAAAAGGAGGAAAAAAGGGGCTAAAGAAACAACATAATGAGGGGCAGAAGGTCATTCAGAATAAGTTTCTATTGTTGGAAGAGAATGAAGAAAACATGAGACAAAATCAATCTCAAGAGGAAGATCCTAAGGAAAAAGATTAAGAAGAAAACAATAAACAATCTCAAGATATTGGTTATCAAAGAGAGATGTTGATGAGTAAAACAGAAATGGAGATGGACCAGGAAAAGACCCAAAGTGAAATAGATCTGGAAGATCATGAACTACAGGAAATTCTCGATAAGGAAAACCTGGATTTGGAAGGATTCTTGATGCAGGGAACAAAGGGAGGAATAAATTCACTACCTCAAGAAGAATGCAATAGAATACAATAGTTTTTTTTATGAAAAACTTAGGAAAGAGGGGTGGATAAAGGTGAAAACATTCACAAGCAGGAGCACAAAGGGGTGAAAACTATGAAATCAACTCCAAGATTAGCAACAAGAAATCCAGGAAAGAAGACGGGTTGGAAAAAGCAAAATGAGCTCTTTATGGAATGTGGAAAGCTAATGATAGATTCGGCTAAGATGAAAGATCTAACCAATTACTCCTTTACAAATCTTTAATTATGAAGTTCATATCTTGGAATATCAGAGGTCTAGGTAGTAAAAGAAAACAAAGAATGTTAAGTAACATGATGAAACTAGCAGCACCGGACATAATCTTCATTCAGGAAATAAAATGCTCCATTCAAAAATTAAAACAAATTCATAGCAAATGGTTTAATAGATTTGAGTTTCTAGAAGTTAAAGTAGAGAACATAGCGGGGGGCATTCTTACTCTATGGAACCCCCAAAAACTTAGCATAATAGATGCGGAGGCATCGGGAAATTATTTATCAATAATTATTCAACCAGTGGGAGTTTTGGATACCTTCCTAGTCACAAATGTTTATGGTCCTCAAAGAATACATGAGAAACTTAGATTTCTAGACTCCCTAGTAGATCTTAGAAGCAGACATGAAGAAATACCTTGGGTCATGGGAGGAGATTTTAACATGATTAAATCTCTTTTGGAAAAAAAAGGAGGTACCAGATTGCTAAGTAAAGACTCTGAAGTGTTCCAAACCTTTACAAAAGACATGAAACTGGTTGACAAGGAAATGCACAATAGCCTTTTTAACTGGAACAACAAAAGAGGAGGTGAGGCACAGGTCACCTCCAAGTTAGACATATTTTTGATCTCAGAGGAGCTTATGCTCGCAAATAGAGAAATAACAACTAGAGTTCTCCCCTTTGGAGGCTCTGATCATTGGCCGATTCAATTAGAAACCAAGGGGATCGATTCTCCCAGGAATAGACCATTCAGATTTGAGAATATCTAGCTCTCCCACCCACATTTCATTAGCAACATTGAGAAACGGTGGTCCGAAGATTTGCAGATCTAGGGCACTAAAATGTTCCTCCTTCATAAATGACTAAAGCACATAAAACTCAGACTCAAAAAATAGAACAAGTAGGATTTTGGTAACATTTTTGTGGACAAAAAATCAATGGAAATCAAACTACAGGATCTCAATCAGACACTGCTCATAGATTGTTTTGATAAAGTCAAAAGTGAGCAAGCTGATAAACACCATCAAGAATGGGAGAAATTATGCAAACAAGAGGAAATATTTTGGAGACAAAATTATCGAATTCAATGGCCCAAAGAGGGTGAACGTAATACTAGATTTTTCCATAGATCCACCATGGCCAATAGAGCTCACAATATAATCTCTTCAATATTGAATGAGAATGGGGAGCTTTAGACCTCTCATAAGAATATTGAAGTTGTGTTGGTACAACACTTCAGAGGCATCAGTAAGGAAAACAATCCAAATAGAGAGCAACGTATCAAGGAAATTATAAAAAATATCCCTAAGTTGGTGTCAAGAGAAGACAAATTTAACCTGAATAAACTTGTAACATAAGAGGAAGTCAGTGAGGTTATTAAAGATATGCAAAATGGCAAAGCTCAAGGACCAGATGGTTTCAATGTAGACTTTTTTAAGGCTTGCTGGAACATTGTCAAACAAGATATTCTGAATGTTGTGGAGGACTCTAGAAGAAATAGGTCTATTCTAAAAGCCCTCAACACCTCCTTCATCTTCCTGATCCCCAAATAGGATTCAGCCTTGACTGTTGATAAGTACAGACCCATTGCTTTAGTAATGTGGTGTACAAAATTGTATCCAAGGTTTTGGCTAGCAGACTCAAACCTCTACTTCCTTCTTTAATTTCAGGGGAACGATATGGTTATTTGGAAGGTAGAAAAATCCTAAATAACATTATTTATGCCCATGAGATAGTTCACATGCTAACCAGCAAGAGGCAGGCTAGTATGATCATGCAATTAGATATTGCCAAGGCGTATGACAAAAGTGGTAGAGAAGATATCAATCTCTCCTACCTTGGTAGAGAAGATATTAATCTCTCCTATCATGGAGATTCACTCATTTATTATACATATAAATTTAGGGTGGTTCTTAAAATTTTCCCTAGAAACCACCAAGGGAATACACCATTCCCCATTATAGTCACCAATTTGTTATGCAGAATCTACAACTATGGACATAAGTATCTTCCCTAGGCCTACTGGACTAACCTAGAATAATAGAAAGACCAAGGGACTAATGTTTTCCCTAAAGTAAACAGACAATGGGATGAAGCCTACCTAAAATCTATTGTATGCTTCACTCCTTCCTTGGCTTGAATGATCCAATCCAAGTATCGATCGCTATAATTAGAACCTTCACAGTCAGATAACACAAGCCAAAGATCAACATAATCTATGCAGCATCATCTAATCACTTTATTCAATACATCAACATGGTATTGAAATATATGAAACCATAACATCATATATAGGAAAACATAGAATTCTTTTCATTAATAGAAATGAAGTGAGTACAACCAAAAATAGGTGTTCATCTTGCTGAAAAACTCCACCAAGTTGACTTCTCCTTTCCTTGTCACAAAGTGCACCTCTAATCACCCAAATGCATTGAATTATATCTCTCACATTAGCAGCATAAAGGTATAATCACTCTCCAAAACCCAACAACAACCATCCAGGTTCTTGTGGAATGAGGTAAATATATAGGAAGGAAAGGCAGTTCATGAATTCCTATCTATTTACTAAATTGGGTTTGAGATCCACTCTTGATGGGAGGATGAGCTCAAGGGATAAGAGATGAAAAATCCAAGGTAGGATAAGATAAAATTCAAGGCTTTTATCTAAGGTAAATATTTACAACATATCCTGCAAACCTCTGAAAGAGGAAGCTTCAAGATTCTTTTTTGTTTTTCCGAATTTATATAATCAACACACCCCCAACACTAAGCATCTTGCTAGTGATCATTGAATGTTGCAGATTAGGGCAAAAAGGTAATGAACACTTGTTATTAAGGGTAAGGGATGCGTTGGTCCTTAAAATCATTGAAACAAGGTGTTTTCAGGCAGAAACTCAGGGTTTATACAAAGTCATGCTTGGGGCTTTTTGCAAGGATGGTGAAAATGGGTCAAAGGATGTTGATTGATGCAATTGAATGCCTATTGACCATATGTGACAAAATGGCCTATAAAAACCTTCATTACCAATATTTGTATGACTACAAGCTCCACTATTGGCACCATTCTCAATACCACAATTCCTCACAAAACCTCTAACATAAAGAGCTTCGATCTCATTATAGAATTTGTAGCTCTTGTCACCCTGTCCATTCATTTTGCAATCCATGTTTTTCTTGTAGTATTTATACACATTATCAAACTTTTATTTGCACTTGTTTTGACTTCTGTGGAACCCCATCTCTGTAAGTTGACTACACATAAATTAAAATAACAGAGTCAGGATGTGATGCTAATGCATGCCACACTAGTAGTGACATTCCATGAATATAGAACTCCATATTTGACGAATATATGACTATAAAATGAAAAGGTTGGTCATAATATTATTGAGCACACAATGATGTAATATATATATCAACTTTCATGAATAAGAGTACCTAAACAACTCATCTTAATCCTAAATTCCCAAATGATCCAAACTTAAAGTTTTAAACTTCAAGATTAAAATTAACATGGATGGTCATTTTGTCTTTATGTTATGCCTGGTATGATTGGTCTTCATTAGTGTAACTATAGAGAAGAACAAAGAGTTGAAAATTGGTTTCTCCAAGCTGCATAGCACTTGGCTTCTCTGGGTCTCCAATGAAAAAGAATAATGCAATAAAATTATCCTAATTGGGTGATGAGAGAAATGTTGGGTAGCACACAAAACAAAAATATATGGTTAGATTAGACTTGGTTATTGGACTAGCCATGACAATATCTAAATGATTTGTTCTTTAACATAGTAATGATACTTAGATTCTTTTTCTTGCATGGATGTATCAGTGAAGGGATAGAGCATATTTACAACCCTATTTTGTATATAATTGGCCTCTGAGTATGGATGAGGACCCTGTAATTTTGTACACAATAGATATGGAATTTTAATTTTCTTGTGAAAAGCTTCAAATTAATAAAGGGGGTGTCCTCTTCTCACACAGATATATGACTAAAGGTGTAAAGAACTTTTATAGTGTTGTCTTTGCATATAAAAATCTTATAGGTATATATGGAGCCTTGTAATTTTTCGGATGGTTGATGTGTAATAATTTGTTTTTGTTGAAAAATAAATCAACACTTACCTTCAATGCAATGAATTCTATTGCAAGACGGAAACTGCCTGTCACTTGGTAGATAGAGGATTTTGTTGTCAATGTCCCCATGACCAACATGAACATGAAGCCTAAAAATTCCATAGGTTACCCTAGCTAGACTTACATATAATACACAGGAAATATTGTTTACTCGTTTGAATATGGACTAAGCTATACAAAATTCAACCATAATCTAGTCAAAGCACCTAATCTAATCTCTCTTGCTTTGGATGCATGTTCTCAAATGAAATCAAATTCTTTTAAGGCCCTCAGTGTGAACCACACTAAATGCCAGGACTTTTCATTGGAAGTTCATGTGGATGTGAACATTGTTAGTCCCAGAAATGGAGCCGATGTGTTGTTCATATTCTCTTCACCCCCATCCATTACTCTTGAACCCCTAATGAAGCAACTGATTGGATTCTTAAATATCCATGTCCATGTAGGTGCCATGGAAAGGGTCCTTTTCTATATTGAGGTACGCAAGGACCTCAACATTGTTGAGACAATTGGAATGAGGAGGCTTCCAGTGGGGTATTATCTTCTTCGCATTGGTGATCTGCAACACTATGTTTCAGTTCAAATAAGCAACTAGCTAATTCACGTAAAGGGAAATATGGTCTGATGATTCCATAAGGGCATGGACAAGCACCCTAATGGCTGCAGTGGAAGCTTCTTTAATGAGGCTATTGGTGATGACCATGGTAGTTAGTAATATGCCACATCTCATTTAGCAGCCTCATCCATGATAGATCTTGTATTCAAAAACCCTAAAGCTCATGTAACATTTATGGATGATAAACCAATTGTTGTGGAGATGTTGGTGGAGATGGGGGACACTGAACAGTTGTTCAAGAGGTCAAGGACACCTTCATCAATATTTCGAGATAGTTCCTTTCAACTACCTCATCTGTGATGACTGGAAATTTGAACATCCTCCAACCGTCTAACATATAATTCAATGGCGAAGAGTTATAA
This sequence comes from Pinus taeda, assembly GCA_000404065.3. Classification (NCBI taxonomy): domain Eukaryota; kingdom Viridiplantae; phylum Streptophyta; class Pinopsida; order Pinales; family Pinaceae; genus Pinus; species Pinus taeda. The sequence continues at coordinate 104,127 of APFE030718331.1, read as the reverse complement.
TAGATGTGTGGGATAGCAGTTCTTCTCAAAGGTAACAATTTACAATGTAAAAATCCTATAAAATAAAATAAAAATAAATTATTTTGATTATGGCTTTTGGGCATGTGGTATTGATAAGCCATGGTTTTGGCCCATGGTATTGTAACAACCCTATTTAGAAGTTAGAATTTTTTTTTGTAATGTTATTAATAGAAAAAAATTATAATATAAAAAAATTGCATTTAAAAAAGTGTATAACCCTATAAATCTAAAATCTAGCACCTACACATTTAACATCTACATCTAACACCTGCATCTAACATCTACCTTAACATCTATGCTATACTATGTTGTAGAGTGCCTCTTGGCGCAATTATTATTATTATTTTTAATTATTAAAAAATATATTATTTTTAAATTTTTAAATTTAATATTAGAAAATAATATTAAATTCCTCTCACAACGATAATTAAAAAAATGATATGATACCTTTACTTGAATATTCTTGTCATTTCTTAAACATATCAACTTATCATAATTAAAAATGCATATATAATTAGAGGGTTGTAATTAAAAAAGGATTTAATGTAATTATGTTATTTGAATTTCCTTATCAAATTCCAAAGATCTATATAATTAGAAAGTGATGTCATATGATGGTTCGAAATGCATCGACAAATGAAATATCATGTGATTTACACCGAAAAATATCTGGTAAACTTGATATGGATCACAGAAGCCTCAATTCAACATATGATTTTTTTTTAATCATTTTTTAAACATATCAACCTAATTGTAATTTTAAAAATTTATATATAATCATAAAGTGATGGCATGATGCTATTAGTCCATGTCATCAAACACGGGACTATATTAATTGAAATGGTTATGTAGCATTAGTTCCCATCACAACTAACCAATGTTTTTAGCCGGTGAAATTTTGAGGACCAATAGTTTCGTAGCATTAGTTTATGAAGAACAATAGAACAATTCATTATCTTATTTGGCCTCTTACCAAGGCAGGGAGGCCATAACCATGGATAATATATTATATATGTCATTCATATTTTCTGACTACAAACTAATCCTAGCATTAGTTCCATGGTATTAAATGTTATTTGGTCCCCGACTGAATGAAGAGAGTGTTCGCATGTTTTTATGATTGGCTTTCTCTTCACACGCACCTTAAATCATAAAATATACAGGTCCCGTTATAATTTTCTACTAAAGAAATTTTATGTTCCCGTTGTCAAACACTAACTATGGAACTAGAATAGGAAAAAATGGCATAAAACATGGTTGTGTACATGTTGGTGTGGTGTCTACGGAATGGGACACTTGTTTTTCTTCCTATTCCAGCAATCATATTCTCCAGAGTTGGAACCATCAATCCTCTTCTCCAGAGTAGGAACTTGAAAATAGATGAAGATGTTGAATTAGATCCAATACTCAGGGATACTCATAGATGGAATCCCATGCTTTTTTCAACTGGCTTAGTCTTCTTAGAACTGGAAACTAGATGTTGACTTAAAGGCAATAACATGAGATACTCACAAAGTGAATCTTCATGCTTGTTGATTTAAAGCCAATAACAGGAGATACTCATAGACTAAATATTCATGCTTTCTTTCAACCAACTTAATCTTCTATGAAATTCCTATTCCATCGACTACATCCTCCATGCTCACCTATTCTCCAAGCAGCCAAATCTGAATAAAGAAGAACAGGGTGTGTCACTACTATGACTTGTTGTGAGTGAACTAAATAATTCATCATGTCAGTGCTTGCTTTATCATTGCCTCTGTGTTCCCATGCTCGAGAGAAATTAAGTCCACTATCGAGCCACCTTACCCGATGAGAGGTGCATTATAGAGGAACTAGTACTTGCACGATAAAATGTGGGAGTGGATGTGTCAATCTGCATCAGGTAAATATCAGTAAACAATGAAGCTATGCTTGGTGCATGTAGCTAGAACTTCTTGTCGGTGGAAGCGAATTCACTAACACAATCAATCATTCAATTTATCCTATTATAATTTAATTTCCTTTTATTTGAATAATTTTCCAAGATAAACCAAGGAAAATATTAATAAACATGACAACTAGGGGAAAAGAAAAATAAAGAAGGTGGAGAAATCAGAAAAGTCCAAGAAATCATAAGTTTTCTTATGCACAATAACACACTTATTTGTTAGCATACCATTTTCTATTGTGTAGTATCAACACTAACTAGTAACAAGTTATTGAGATGGAATTTCTGGTAAATATTTATCCTTACAAGCAATTTGAAATATGTGGAATAATATAAAATCGTAAAATACATGATTAGAGTGGAGAGAGAATTGGATTTCAAAGCATTTTAATTTTTTCACTTAACTACACTAGATTGTTTGATTGATTTTTGTATTGCTTCGATTACTATCTAAGTATAAAGCAATGAAATGAAGGCCATGATAAAAATTCCCAACTCCTAATCTTCATTTAGATATTCCTAGTTTACAAACAACCTTCTATCTTGCCCTCCTTCTTATGATTTTCCAGTGATACAGGTTGAGGTATTTGATTATTCTATAGAGGTTAATCCTTTGACCTTTGAAAAAAGAATTTTTATTACTTGTCATATAATTCTCGTGCATGGGGAACTACTCTTGGATTCCATATTGCACAGCTAATAATGTAAAATCTGCATGGCATTTCCAATTACTCTAGACTAGGGATGCTCATAAGGGCCTGTATGAGCATGTGCCTCTGTGATTTTCTCTACGCTTTCTCTCGTCACAACCTTTTTTTGTAGGAAGATCTGTAGTTATGCCTGTACATAGATAAAGTTATGTAAAAAAAATCAAAATATACGTAGAAGAACTACACGCTCATTTGACTTTATTTCGTTGGTTACGCAACTAGTTAGTGAGTTGCATTTACATCACCTATTTCTCTTACATTACCTATTTTTTCAAGTTACATGTAGATTTTGATGCACCTGTACATATTAATGCAAAGTCAAGGTGTTGGGAAGAGTGGAGGGGGCAGGTGGTTTGAATACAAAACATCTCATGCCACTTCATTTTTTTTTTTTTTATTATTATTTATGAATTATTACTTATTTCCCATATCATTATATTTATTATTTTATTTTTTTGAAGGAGATTGATGAGTTGAATCCTAAAATTGTATCTAGAAGTTCATTTTCCTATTCGATTTTATAGGATTAAACCAAAAACTCAGCCATTAAAATATTTTATCTTCATCCTACATTGTACATCACATTTATTTTATTATCACTATAAATTTGCAATACGCAAATGATATCACATTACTAGAAGTTCTTGGGATGTGATTTTTTTTGTCGTCTCTTTTTCATGTACCAAATAGTTTTGCAAGTATTTTGGGCCATTGGCTACAAGAATTGAGATTAGTGAACACACAATGGGAAGGATTTTAGCATGTTGTATCATATATTTTCATATGGATTTCAATGAGTTATATGTTGACACCTAATTTTTGGGATTAGATGAATCCATGAAGAAAAAAGTGAATAGAAAAATAAAGAGAATTGGAAGTTAAAGAGACATTAGGAGATAAAAACCAATAGTATCCTTATACATGTATATATGCATGTTTCATCTTAATGAAGAACACAATTCAATTCATGAAGTTACGTGAATTTAGTCTCTCCCTATTGTAACTCCTGCCACTCACCGCTATATTGTCCCTTGCATTCTCTGCTGAAGAATTTATATAACAAATCATCATGTTCTCTATTAAATATGTTGTGCTTATGTGCATTGAAATCGTTGATTGTCCCTCAAAATTAAGAGCTTTGTGTAGAGTGGTTAAATGCTGCATCAAACCTACAATTATTCCTGTGGTCAACGCTGTTCAAATTCCCCAGTGTTGAATCCCATGAGGTGGCTTTGACATGACTGTGTTCAAACTTTGTGTTAGCGTATTTAAAGACCAGTGTGTCAAATTAAAGTGAGACTTGAGAATATGAGTGAGTGCATGTTTCTTTTTAAAACTGTTGCAATGTTGTGTTGCATTGGGTGTTTTTGAAATGTCATGCTGCATAGAGTTTCGTTGATCTGTGTTATATGCTTTGGATGTTGGATAAGTTTATTATGCTTTTAAAAGGTCGTGTTTTTAAGTTAAAAAAAGGGGGGTTGGGGGGTTGTGATGCATATGGATCATTATGTTAATTCCTTTTAAAGGCCATGATACATGGTATAATGGATTTTGGAAAAAAATAAAAGTCATGACATACATGATAAGTACGTTTTGAAGACATTATGGTTCATGGTTACATGAGGTATGAAAGCTTTATTTTAAATGAGTACAACATGATGTGATGGCATATAAATTTTTTGAGTGTTTTCTAAAAGGGGTATATATATACATATATATAGATAGGAGTGGTGATATTTTATATGGATAGAATATAGATTTTCTCTTTGTATATTAAATCAATTTGTTACCTCATCAAGAAGGTAAAATAAGGTTGCATTATTTCGAAGCACATAGTCTTTTTAAGAATGTATTCACTCATATCTATTGTGGGAGTGGTCTGGGAAGATAAAACACACCCTCATTTTCAATGAGTTGTGGAAAGGAGTTTCTGAAGGTGTAGGGGACAATGCACCTGAAAAATCCCACTTCAGACAAGAAGCTTGCCATTTGGGAAAACAAGAGCAAAAAGGGTTATGCCTTGATTGCAACATCAATAAATGAAGAGGTGAGTCACCATATTTCTCCATTTTCAAATTATTTTGAAGCCTTAAATAAGTTGAAGGAATTGTGTGAATTACACTCTAAACTTGAAGTTATTCAATCGATGATTAAGTTGTTTAGTCTTGAGTTGAAAAATGATGACGCTCTTGACTTAGCATCAAAAGTAATATCAACTATTCATGACATAAAATTCATTGGTGTTGAAATAGATATTCCTCTCATATATTATGTCATGTCACTATGTCCCACCTACTCACATTATCTTGAGTCATTGCAAGCAAGTGGCAACCTTAAGGAGATTACGTTTGACTCCCTTGAGAAAAAGTTTGCTGAAAGAGATAATGTGTTTGGGAAGAACACAACTCCTCATTATACTCAAGAACTTATGTACCTTGCATAGAATGAGAATAATCATTCACAAGATTCTTCTAGAGGAAGAGGTGGCTAAAGAGGAAGAGGAAGGAGGAATTTTAGAGGCATGGGGGGCTGATAGTTCCATGATCTTCATTGCACACGATGCAATAGAGATTGACATCATTCTTCCACTTGTAAGTTACCTTGGAACCAAATTGAGTAGGAAAGAAATGAAGGGAAAGGTAAAACAATTGACAAGGGGAAATATAAAGCACCTAAATCCGCCCATTATGTTGTGGCACATTGAAATACTAGAGTAACTGAAGACTTATCCAATGCTTCACTTGCTTCATGGAAAGATGATTGGTTGCTTGATGCAGGTGAAACATGCCACATGAATTTCAAGACAGATTTATTTGAATAATTCATCGATAATGTCGATGGAGAAGTATACTTTGTAGACAAATCCAAACTCAAGCCATTAGGGCTTAGCATCATCAGGCTCAAACTACCTGGTCTTCCAAAATTTCTTCTACATGATGTTATATACCTCCCCAAGTTGAGGATAAAATTGTTGTCTTTAGTCCACATCTACAAACAACGACACTCCATTCATATATTTGATGGCAAGGTCGAGGTCAAAAAAGCATTAGATCACTCATTTGTCATGATGGGGATAGAAGAAAGACTTCTAAAGTTGCATGGAACCTTTGCCTATGCACATAACTTTTCATACATTTCTCACTATGATGAAGGTACATTTCCATCAAGTCTATTATGGAATGCTATATGTGGACACTTGAACTATAACAACCTTCATTTTTTGAATAAAAATGGTGTTACATGTTTCCCTACAGTTTCTAGGAAACTTAAGCAATGTGATGCTTGTATCTTAGTAAAGTATAAAAAACAGTATTTTCATGATTCTCATTCCAGAGAAAATAGAAAAATTGAACTCATTCATTCATATTTATGTGACCCAATGCCTATTCCTTCTACAAATGGTGATAAATATATGATGCATTTATTGATGAGTACACCAGGATGTGTTGGGTTTATTTATTGAAGAACAAATCTGAAGTTTTTGAAACGTTCAAGAACTTTCATGCATGGATTGAAAAGGATTCACAATCTCATATTAGTTCTATTTTCACTAATAATCGAAAATAACACACTTCAAATGAATTTGAAAACTATCTTCTGTAGCATGGGATCAAAAATCCAACAATTGTGCCCTATAATCCCTAATAGAACAGAGTAGCTAAAAGAATGAATAGGACAGTCTTAAATATGGAACATTCTATGATGCTTTTCAAGAATGTTAAACTGATGTGTTTGGCTGATGTAGTTCTATGTGTTGTGTATATAAATAATAGGTTCCATCTAATGCCATAGAAAACAAGACTCCCTATGAAATGTGGTATGGCCACATTCCTTCGGTGATGCATCTCAGGGTTTTTCGTTCCAACTGTTATGCGTTGATACCCAAGGAACAATGAAACAAACTTAGAGAAAGGAGTCACACATGTATCTTCTTGGGGTACGCAAATACCTGCAAAGAACATTGTCTCTATGATGAAGTCAATAGGAATTTTATGATATCTAGAGATGTGATTTTTCTTGAATCTTCCAAGGTTGACAATGTTGTTGAGTGGCAGCTTGATCGCTTGGATAGATTCGGACATGAAAAATATTTTCAAGAGTCCTGATAATGAGATTCCACATCTTGAAGGTGGGATTCCTATATTGGATTAATATGTGGCACCTTCTTCTGAAGCACTCTCTCCCCTACATGAATCTCTAGCCACTAATCCAAATGACACTTTGAGTGATGTGATTGATAGAATTGGGATACTAAATCTTGATTCAACCCCAACTCAGTCAACTAAGCAGCATGGGCCATCTCAGAGAGGTCCTCCAAAATGGTTGACAAAGACACTTGAAAGTGTTCATCCTGATGAGGTTGGAAATATAGGAACAAGAAGCTCAACAAGACAAAATGTAGGTGATGTAGAAGATTCTGATTCACTAGTTGATATGGATGTTTCTTATTATTTTGAACTGAATTTGTGTACATATTTCGACCAAACTTTCTTCAAAGAAGCCACTTCTCACGATGAATGGAAAGAAGTGATGCATAAATAATATAATGCTTTGATAAATAATGGCACCTGGAAGCTGGTTGATCCTTCGTTGGGAACCAAACCAATAGACTGCAGGTGGGTCTTCAAGAACAAGTATAAAGCAGATGGCTCACTTGAAAAGCATAAATCCAGCCTTGTGGAAAAATGTTTTGCACAAAAGGAAAGGGTCGACTTTGAGGATACTTTTCCCCAACAACAAAATGGGCTACCATCCGGACACTCTTTCCCTCTGTAGCACAGAATGGTTGGAAAGTCCATCAAATGGATGTAAAAAATTCTTTCATGAATGGAGATTGTAAGAGAATGCTTCTATGTTCAACCAGAAGGATTTGTTGTGAAGCGTTAGGAACATAAAGTATGCAAGCTTATAAAATCCTTGTATGGCCTCAAGCAAGCATCGCGATCCTGGTACGAGAAGTTAATTGAGCATATTCTGAAACTCAACTTCAAATAGTATGATCTTGATGATGCAACTTTGTTTGTCAAGGAAGTTGGAAAAACAATTGTATATCTTGTGGTGTATGTAGATGATATTCTGATGACAGAGAACAATGAGATCTACATTACATCCATAAAGAATGAATTAAGGAAAGGCTTTGAAATAACAGATTTGGGCTATGTTCACTACTATCTTAGCATTGAAGTAACTCAACATCCGAAGTTTATATTCCTGTATCAGAAGAAGTACATTGGAGATTTGTTTAACAAGTTTGGCATGGATGAGTGCAATCCTTTGACTACTCCAATGGAACGGAACTTAAAGCTCACATCCACTAAAGGAAAATAATTTGAGGATGCAACAAAGTATAGACATCGCGTAGGAAGTCTTGACTACCTGACTACTACTAGAGTAAACATTTCATTTGTTGTGGGAATCCTCTCCAATTTTATGCGAAATCCTTGTGAGGGTCATTGGTGTGCTGCAAAAAGAGTTCTAAAGTACTTTAAGGGGATTCAATACTTTGGACTTAAGTATACATAGGTGGGCGACTTCATCTTGATTGGATACTCCGATTCAGACTTTAATGGAGATAAAGAAACTATGGTATCTAATTCAAGTTATGTTATGAGTCTTGGATCGGGAGCTACCTCCTAGAGGTCACACAAACAATCAGTTCTAGCTGATTTCACAATTGAGGAACAATATGTGGCAGTAGATGAAGCAACAAAGGAAATTGTGTGGCTCAAGAAAGTTATAGAATATTTGCAGGAAAATAAAGTGCATTCAACTCCTCTCTTGATTGACAACACTTTTGTAATAAAGTTGGCCAAGAACCCAAAGTTCCATGATCAAACGTAGCGCATCAAAAAGAATACCATCTGATTTGACATCATGTTGAGGCCAAGACAATCCACCTTCGTCATTGTTCCACAAATGAGAAAATTGTAGACATCTTCACCAAACTGCTTGGAAGAGATAAGTTTGAAAGATTCACAATGATGCTTGGACTCACAAACATCCCATCATATTAAGTGGGGGAATGTTGATACCTAATACATGGGATTAGATAAATCCGTGTAAATAACGTGAATAGAAAAATAACGAGAATTGGAAGATGAAGAGACATTAGGAGATGAAACCTAATAATATCCCTCTCCATGTATATATCCATGATCCATCTTAATGCAAAACACAATTCAATTCATGGAATTACCTCCTGGCCTGACACTATATCCACCAAAAACTTGCAAGCCAAAGTCACCTTTTGAATTTGGGATTGTCTTATATATCACCATGAATCAAATTGTTCACACAATAAAATATTACGGCTCAAATAAAATACATTTCTTACCCATGAGCAATTTCCACACTGCGTAGTGCTTTTTAAACCATTTCTATTAAAATAAACTTAAATTACTTCCAAGGCAATGTATTATTACTTTTTAAACTATGTCCATTAAGTCCATGACATATCCATTAACAATATTATCAAGTTATGAATATATATTTTTTGTCAGGCCTCTTTTTTTCCTTCAAACTTGAATGTGTGTATTAATATGAAAACATCATATAAACCCACCTTAACTATTGTAAATCTAGGCTCAATACATTCATTTACTTATCATGAAATTTGAAGAATTAATTTAGATTAAATGACCTTTAAGTTTCTCATAATTTCAGATAATACTATAGAGGAATTGAGTGCTCTTATCATATTTTCATTGCAATGTGGCCAAAACATCAAGTTTAACTGTTCGTAGTAGAATTTAAGAACTAGTTTTGCAGCAAAAAAATTATTTAATGGAAACTGATCTTAAAATGGATATGCATCGTCTAGTGGATTTTCAACATTCAGATCAATGATGTGGTATGGATGTATCTGAATCTAGTGTTCCCTATTCTTTTCGATGGATCTCTTTAACTCATCAATGAGTTCTAAAACACTATTACAGAGATAAATGATGATAAGCTAGCCTCCCCCATTAGAACCCCTGTTCTCATAATTTATTTTTTTAGAGGGGTTATTTGAAGCTTCTATGTGCATCTCCTTTTAAAAGAAGTAATTCTCTCTTAATATTTTGAGGCATCAAAATGATAGTTTCCTTGAGGATAGTTAGATCCAATTGATCCACCTAACCAACCTGACCCAGCAATAGTTTCACCCGTTAAATCAATAGTTTCTATCCAATGCATAAAGGGCTAATTCCCCAACTATTACATACAATCTTGGTTCTAATTGTTCAAGATTCTCGTGTCAAAACTGGTTGGCTGGCTCTGTTTTCTCTTCATTGAGTGGCAAGGACTTGCTGCTTCACAACCTGCCTTATTTAATTTTTTTTATCATTTTTCAAACATATCAACATTATTGTAATTTAAAATATTATATAAAAAAAAATTTATATGATGATGATATTTTAATTCTTTTATGATTTTTAATACAAATTAGAAAAAAACATATATAATAAAAAAGTTATGTGGTAATGTTGTTTAAATTTATCATTTTCAAAATATATCAACCTTATTGTAATTAATCAAAACCTATATTCACCATAGGGTCACAAGTAGATTCCAAGTGACAATGAGGGGTTAGGGCCTACACCATTACCCCGCTCAATCGAGGGAAGATGCATGGCTAGCTACCTTTTGTAATGTTCTTATCGCGATTGATGATTCCACCGATACGTTATATCACCAATACATTATTTTAATGAAGACACAACGTGGCAATTTCAACTATCACGAAGTTAGTAGTCTTCTTAAGTTTGGCATTTTACTGTGCACCAAGAATTTTATTTTGATGAAGTCGAGCTCTACGCCATAGTTCTTGGTAGCTATTGTAGAAATTTTCCTACACTTTTATTGTTTCCTTCCAATCATGGGGGGAAGGACTAGGTCCTACTATCCTAGCCTCCCCTATTCCAGTGACTCTTATTCATTTTTCTATGGGGATAATAATGATATTTATAGTGGAGGATTGACAAAAGAGAAGCTACAACTTTAATACCCTATTAACCCCTTTATGGCTCTAGAATCATGGTAATTGTGTTCATTGTTTGCCATATTAGCTCTGGTTTATTTCAATTTTCCTTGCATTTTGTTTCTCTTTGCAAACTATCACTCCATTCTTTTGAAGGGGGAAACTTATCTTCACAAGGAGTATTCTTGCTCTATTAGTTTTCGCCTTCATGTTGGTTTTTGTCGACCCTCCTTGTTTCTATCCTCTTTCTGATTTCACTTCTCCATCTCTGTGGTTTCCCACTCTGTTAAAGCCTTTGCTCCACTATGCTTTAAGTTATTGCCTTCTACCTATGATGCCTAGTCAAAGGACCTAGATTTGACATGGCTCTTTGAGCGATGTTGAGGGCACTTCCTGCACATACTTATGCGCTCAAAATGCTTCCTATATTTTCCACTATCAAATTATTCTAGAAATTCAAGTTTAAATATATCATGCAACTGAAGAAGTCCTAGTAGATCAAGCAAAATTCACTAATGTAGAGGTAGTAGTTTATGTGGTCTATTGGGTGTTTGATACCCACCACATCCACGACCAATATGACCAATACTTACACATTGTTGAATTATATTGGCATATAAAATCATTATTGGGGAAATTCCTCCTTGTGAGGAATAAGACACAGAGAATTTATGCTTCATCTTAATTACCTCTAAGAAGATCACTCTGACATGGCTTTGGAACATTTAGATATGGCTCTCAGACTACCTTGCATTGAGGCCATCCTTGCACGTGGGAAAGGCCCAACATCTCCTGGCACTTCAAGAGATTCAATTCAAATTTCCATCTACTCTTAATTTAGGTTATTATTTGAATGGTAGTCTTGCCTCTAGTGTTCTCACTATTTTTAAATTTTGTGTAAACTACTTCTTTAAAGTACGGTATAAATGGTGATATCACCTTTTTTTTCTTAGCAATAATATCAAGAATTGGCTAAGTAAATGGTTCAAGTTCGTTGCATTTTGGACTAAAACACTTTAGACGTTTAGGCAACACATTTTGAATTGATGTTGTAATCTAAATATATGTTAATAGATGGTTCTATAAACTTAAAAAAATAAAATAACCAACACTATATATAATTAAAAATAATATGACAATGTTATTTAAATTATGGAATTGGACTAATTCCCATCACATTGTGATTGGTTCATCCAATATAATAACACTTTTTTTTGTGCTGCCAATCAACCTTCTTTATATAAAGATCAATGTTTCTAATTTGAAATTCTAACAATGCTCCCTCCGCCCGCATATATATATAACTTTGAACGTGTCTTTTAATATATAATCATCAATTCAGTTGCACAGGTCGTATATATAAAAAGAGAAAAAGTTGAACGTGTTTTTGATATATATTCATCGCTTCAAATTGAGACTACTAAGTTTGGCAGGAACAACTTTGCTCACGTTTTATATTTATTTATTGATGACTTCATCCATGACTTCAATTTGATATTGAAAACTTGGGCGCACGGAAAAAGATATTGTAATCATGTGAGCAGGCCATCATATCCTCCAAAGTCATTGACTTAAATAAATTTCGGCCACCTTTTGTGTTACCAAGTGTCATAAATAAGTCGGCGGCATGTGCACCAACAAATTGTTCTATAGCTAGGTTGCCTTTCTCTCAAGCGACGACGGGCCGATTTGAATCGAACTGAAATGTTAGAAAATTATTTATGTAACAACGCTGTCCGTTGAGGCGTCGACTTCTTTTTTAAACATTCAAAAAAAGACAAAACGCCTCCTTGATCACAAAACCCTGGACCTGTATTCCCCAGTCACTGTCGACATGCTTTGCAATTTCCCCTCCACTATTCCGCACTCAATGTCGACATGTATTCACTTTGCATCTGGCTGCAACTATTGACTATTACATGGTGCTTCCGTAAAATTTTCAATTCCTGGCGATGGCCAGACATACAGAAAAGGCCGAGAATATTCTCCATGCTGAGGATTCTCAATAAAGTAGTGGTAATGGTGTTGCCTGGTGCCTAATCTTGCCATTTGTGTTAAACAATGATTATGTTTTTTATTTTTATTTTTTCCCTTCTAGTTAGGTTGGATCCCCTTGAAAAGAACAAAAACTATACTATTTTCAACATTGTAAACTACTATACAATTATCAACATTGGTGAGGAGTTTGGCTACTCCATAGCACAAGTTTTCTTCTCCAAACATTTTACTGACCTCAACTTCTTTCATCAAATTTAATCAATATTATGAGAATTATACCATACTTTTCACATTATTTGATGTTTTTCCTCATTGTGCTCGAAGGGCACTCTACAATGCAATATATATAGATGTGTAAGTGTAATGTAAGTATGTAAACAATTTCAAATGTTGGGTCAATTAAAAATAATAAAAAGTTAAAAGTGATATCATGTAAACATTTAAATGTTGACTACATTAACAATAAAAAATTAAAAGTAATAAACAAAAAGTTAAAAAATAAAAAATAAAAGAAAAATAAGCCTCAATATTGACATTTAAATGTTGGCTCAATTAATAATAAAAAGTTAAAGTAATAAAAATAATAAAATTCAATTTGTTATATTTTGATTTGTTATTAACTTGTCCACAGGGTTTGTTACAATACCATGGGCTAAAAACGCGCTTATCACTACCACATGCCCAAAAACCATAATTTATTTCACAACCAAAATATTTTATAACAATATGACAAGATTATTAACCACGAATATTCACCCCTAGTACATAGGCTTTGTTACAATACCATGGGCTAATATCATGGCTTATCAATACCATATGCCCAAAAAACAAAAATTATTTCACAATCCAAATATTTTATAATGATATGAAAATATTCTTAACCATGGATATTCACCCCTACTTTACCATGGATATTATTAACTTGTAAATAGACTTTGTTAGGGCCAATACATGGTTAATCAATACCACATGCCCAAAAAAACATAACTTATTTCATAATCAAAATATTTTATAACAATCTAACAAGATTCTTAACAATGGATATTCACCCCACTTTGCCATTGATATTATGAACTTGTGAATAGGCTTTGTTACAATATCATAGCTTATCAATACCAAATGCCCAAAAAGCATAACTTATTTCACAATCAAAATATTTTATAACAATATGACAAGTTTTTAACCATGGATATTATTTACTTGTAAATATACTTTGTTACAACACAATAGGTCAATACCATGGCTTATCTATATCACATGCCCAAAAACCATAGCTTATTTATTTCACAATCAAAATATTTTATAAAATATTTTATTTTAATTTATAACGTTTTTTTAATTGAATTTGAATGAAAAAAAATATAATTACTTTTGAGAGATATATCTAATAACTAAACCTCTATCCTTACTACTACTACCAAATATTCTCATAGAAATTAAAACAAGGTTTTAATAAAGTTATATGAGAATATTTTTATATATAAAGATGTGAAATTTATATACTATAAATAATATTATCAAGAACCTACATAGATCCATCTTAACTAACCATCCAAACCATTAGAGAAAGCAAAGCGACTAACAATAATAGATGAAAGATAATGCATGTTTTTTTTCAATTTTTTCATTATTGTATTTTATTTGACATGATTAATCCAAAATATAAGTTTCATATGTTACAACCAATTGAGTATTTTTTAATTTGGATACTTTCGTAAACACAACACAATGGGATTAAGTTTAAGAGAGAGAGAGAGAGAGGGAGAGAGATAGTGAAAAAAATAGGGAGAGAGAGAGAGAGGGAGGTGATGAAGGGAGGGAGAGTGGAAGAGAGAGAGAGATGGAGCAGGGGGAGAGATGAAGGAAGGACAAAAGGCATACAGGGATAGAGGTGGAGAGAGAAATGGAGCAACAAGGGAGAGACAAAGAGAGAGGAGAGGAGGGAAGACAAGAGAAATAGAGAGAGGGGGGCGGAGAGAGAATGAAAGAGGGAGGGAGATAGTGACAGTGTTGGAGGGGGGAGAGAGAGTGTGAGTGATGGGGAGGAGAGAGAAAGGGAGGTGCAAGAGAAAGGGAGAGAGAGAAAGGAAGAGAGAGTTGGAGGGGGAGAAAGGGGGAGGGACGAAGAAACGCATAGAGGGAGAAAGATGGAGACAGGGAGGGAGTGACAAGGGGGATATGGAGAGAGTTTGAGGGAGAGAGGAGTCTAGGAATATACAGGGTAAGTTCCTCAGACAGAACACCAGAAGGACACCGCTCACAAACAGATCACAGATCAATACACCAGTATTTTGACGTGGTTAAAACCCTCAGAGAGGGAAATAGTCCACGACCTGCGCCCAACGTGGCTACTACAGGCAATTTATTAATAAAAGAATGAAAATTTACATAAGCTTCTCTCATGCACGGTTAACCTACAAATGACCCTCCATGCGCTTTAAATAGAATTCATGGACCAATCGGGTGTCAAGCCACGGATCAAGTGTCGGTAATACCGAGGAGAGAATGAACCGTCGGATCACTACATATCGTGACCGTCGGATTGTAAGTTACAAAATGTACAACGGTAAAGAAACACACTTTACCTAACTCTATACTAGACCAAGTTGAACTTAACTATTTCCTATGTGTCGGAATATCCTAACATCCCCCCTTAAGAACAACTTGGGATAGGATTGAAGGATTTACAAATATGACACAATAGGAGAAGGAAGGAGGCACTAGAGCCTATCCCCCCTTAGTGACAACCTCCTGAACTCCAAGCATATATCGAAGTTTAGTGAACTTCGCCTCTGTGAGAGCCTTTGTGAAGATGTCTGCAACCTGATCATCTGTTGAACAATATTGCACTTCAAGAACATGGTCATGAATGAGCTTTCTGATGAAGTGCATGTGAAGTTCAATGTGTTTGCTGCGCTGATGCTGGACTGGATCTTTGCAAAGCTGAATGGCACTTTGATTATCACACCAAAGTGTAGTTGGATGGTGCTGCTCAAAGCCAAATTCTGATAGGATCTGACGAAGCCACAAGGCTTCCTTACTAGCTTCCACGGCACCACGATACTTTGCTTCTGCTGACGAAAGAGAAATGGCAGCCTGTTTCTTAC
>APFE030718331.1:0-88381 GCA_000404065.3 Pinus taeda | reverse complement strand
TTGTAAGTTACAAAATGTACAATGGTAAAGAAACACACTTTACCTAACTCTATACCTAACTCTATACTAGACCAAGTTGAACTTAACTATTTCCTATGTGTCGGAATATCCTAACAAGGAGAGTTGTAGGGAAGAGAGAGAGAGAGGAGAGAGGCATCTAAGGGGGAGAGAGAGAGAGAGAGAGAGAAGGGGAAGATAGAGAGGGAGAGGAAGAGGGAGGGAGAGAGAGATGGACACATATGGAGAGAGAATGTGTATGTTTTGGGGTTGAGATAGAGAGAGGGAATAATAAAGAGACACATACATACAAATAACATAACCAGCCTAGATCCATCTTAACCCTAGATCTATCAAGCATGGAGAGGGATCATATCTCTCAAGGTGCAAACATTTCCTCAAGTTTTTCACTCAAAAAAGAGGTCTGCACCTCAAGGGATTTTATCCATGTCCCATGATAGATTCAGGGTTATGATGGATCTAGGCTGGTAGATAATAAATTGATTTTATAGTTAAAATATTAAAATATTTTAAATTATTATATTGACTATAATTAAAATATTTATATTTGCATTATAACTATAATATTGTTAACCATGTTTGTTTGTATTCTTTATTATTTTGATTATTAAAAAAATTATTTGAATACAATTTGTTTGACACGAGTAAATACTCATTTTAATTAAGGATCTAGCACGTGGAAAGTGTGATAAAATCTTCTATGGTGCAATCTTTTTTAAAGTCCAAAACTTGAAAAAAGAACCAATGTGATCTAGAAAATGCCCAAAGGAATCAAATATTTTGAGTTGTAAATTTTTTTAGAGTGCAAAACTATTAAAAACATTTGCACCTCCAGAGAATTGGTGTCATTTTCCCTAGATAAATCCACTATTTAAATTGCATTTTGAAAATTCCTTGGCGACTTGGATTGTGTAGATTAAGCTTTCATTGTTGGATTTCATACAAAATTGGGCCAAACATGTACATAAAAAAGAGTCAAAATGTATATCACTAAGCCTACTTGAAATGTTTCAACCATAAGATTTTATTTTATAAATAGTTTTATTTTTAAGCTATGATTTATATAAAAAAAAATATTATTGCTTATGTTTTTAAATGTCACATATTAAGAATTAAATGAATTACACATATGTATCTCATATTAGATTTACTAGGAAATAATTGAGTTTTTCTACTTTCAAATACTTCTTTCCATTGTACATTGAAATATTTTACTATGATTAACATTAACTTTTTTAATACTTTCTCTCTCCAGTTAATATATATATTCAAATAATCTCTTTAAGTGTCGTATTAAAAGTTTTTTAAAAAGTATAAGAATTATACATCTTGTTCACACTTAAAATTGAAAATATAAGATTTGTTTAGTTTTAGTTATTTTATCTCTCTAAAATTAATATAAAATTATGCTACTTTACATCCACATCTAAATATTTTATTTATGGTTGAGAATGAGAGAATTTCTTTTATAACTATGTCTACATTTAGTAGCAAGTACTCTATGCAAAAAAAAAAAAACAACCTACTCATACTAAGATCATAAGTTTAAAATCACAAAACAGAGGTATTAAGGATGCCTTTAACAAGTCTCTAAACATACAATAAGATAAATAGCTATAAATCTCTAATTAAAAGATTAAGAAATCATTATTTAAAAAGAAAAGGAAGTTTTTATACCTCTTTAAGCTAGATAATAAAATTCTAGAGCAAAAGTCTAACTCATAAAGTTAAAGAAAACAATATGATTCATTTAAGCAACTCAAATACCCACTTGAAAAATCTTCATGAACCTCTTAATGTTATGCAGGACATTCTAACCCTTTCCATGTAGGAAGAAGTATTTTGTTTAGGAAACATTGATTTTGGGGCTAATTGGCTAGCCAAAGTGAAAGTTAAAAACATCAAAGGCTACCAAGAAAAAATCCTAAAATTTGACACTCTATCCTTATCTCTCATATTCACAAGCTCTTCAATGCAATAATAGATTAGTGTATCCCTGAATTATGGACTCAAATTCTCATTATTTTTGTTTTTCAATGTAGGGATAAAAAAAAAACATTTTAGTTATAACACCATTATTATTACCCCTATTGTATCCAATTACATGTAATTATTTTACAAAAGAAGATCAATGTATGGTTAGAAAGCGAGGGGAAAAGAGCTAAAGGAAAGCCATATTTAAGAGTTTTCATTTAACTTTGTGTTATCTCATTACAATTAGGATAATTGTGATAGAGTGTCATCATTCTAAAATTGATCTCCTATGTTTCTTTGTAGACTTTATAAAAGTATTTGAGACAATGCCTAGAACTAACTTTTGGAATAGATTAGAATAGCTAAAGTTACTTTTGAGTTTAGATATTCTTGTGATAAGTTTGTATGATAAATTGACTGCCGAGTTTAAAAACACTAAGAAAATATTGAATGTAGTCCTTCATAACATATGACTTAATCAAATTTCTTCCATTTCCTCTAATGTTTTTTACATATACATTGAAAAATTAGAGGGTTGTTGTAAGAAGTGAGTTGTGTCACCTGTCTCTAATTAGAATAGTCATCATCCTTCCTCTTTATGTTGACAATATTGTTCTCATGATGGGGTGTTCCTATGATCTCAACATACAACTAAAAATACTCAAATATTTGTAATCTAGCATTGGCATGACTATTAAGACTTACAATTTTTTTTTTTTTTTTATGATAATCAAATCCAGAAGGATCAGTCACTAGTTTCATATATGACGACAAGAATTTGGGGGAGATGACTTCATACAAATATCTTAGAATTATTTTTCAAGAAAAGCTTATCTAAACCTATAGCATTGAGAAAGTTGATAACTGAAGGGTGGAAAAGATTTATGACCTTGAAAACATTTTATCTCAATGAAAATTTGACTTTAAGAGAAGAAGAAGCTCCAATTCAGACTCTCATCACTCCTGATATTTATATGGTTGTGAATATTGCGGTTTCAACATATCTAGAGAATCACGAGCAAATAAAAAAATACAAAATAATTTTATAACTTAATCTTAAAATGAAATACAATACATCCTATCCTATAGAGAGTCTTCGCCCATTAAGAGTAAGACTATTACTAGGTACCCAATGTACAATAATAATATAAATGACATGGAAGACAAGAGACTTCCTAATATTTCTTGAAATTTTAATAAAATCGCGACCATTGAAGTTTGGTTGCTATAAAAATGCCAATATTGGTTAAATATTTGGGGTGTCAAAGAAGAGGTCAGTAGTAAAATAATAATGATAAAAAAAATTTGTATTACATTTAAATTTAAGGAGAAATTGTAGTGCACTAAAAGATTGGAGAATAATAGAAAATTAAGATACTACAAAATGTCATACATAATCTAGAAGATCAAAGATCAAATGTATCTCTTTTATTAATTAATTTAGGAAAGAACATCGACATTATTAAAGTAATAATGGACTCCCATGATCTCTTTAGTGAAACACCGCATTGAAAAATTCCTGAATATCATGAATGGGTAAACTTTTCTATCTCTATGAAATTAAGAGGGTAAAATGTAAAATAAAGTTATCATATACTATTTTGATTACACCTACATCAAATGTTATCCTTTAACCCCTTTAACCTTTAATCATCAAAACTATGGTGATTTAATAATGCTTCTCTTAATAAAGGTTATCAAACACAAAAAAGTTAAAATAAGCCAATATTTCTTGCCTTTTACTAAAGTCTAATAAACCAAAGATGATCTATATGGTTTTTTTTTTCAAAACAAAAATCAATATATATTTTTTAAATCTGCATCGGTTCATAGCCAAAAAATCCTGGAGATACATCTTCCAATAATAAACCTGGCTGGGAATTCATATGATACTACATACAACCTCCAATTATAAGAACCAGAGCTAATATAGGAATTTCCTGGAGTGTCCTATAGAACACTAAATATACTAATTACACAAGCAGGGCATCTTGAAGAAAAACATTAAAAAATATAACTAGACATCTAACACTAGTCGATATTACTAGTACACATATTAAGGTCAAAATCATGTTTCCCAATGATATCCTGATGGTGAGCCTATGTCCCTTGAGATTCCTTTAACTGTAGTTCTGATATCATGCTTCTCATCATGTCCACTTCATCATACAATCAAGAAAGTTGGATGGTGAGAGTCTACAACTCTTCTTCCAACTCAATGTGAGAATGGGTCATTTGAAAGAACTTGATCTGCAACTAAGGTCATCCTACCAAACGGCTTTGTGAATAGAGATACATTGCAAACACAGGCTGTCCTCTAAAGGAGATTTAGAATCTGAGGGGAAATTCATATTCTTTTGGTAACTGTCAACCCCATTTTTGGCAATTGAAGAATATGCTTGCAACTTGCTATGAATAGAGATATCTCGATATAATAAAGGAAAAAGGTGGCCAAAATGGTATAAAACCAACCTTTCTCTAGCTGAATTGCTTCAGATTCCAGGACTACTTTTAGATACAGCCTTTGAAATAACCTCCCAATTGCCAATTACAATTATGTGACCACATCCATGACCGAAAATCCAAGAGAGGTAAGCTTGACAAATAGCTTGGAACCAAATAGAAATAGCAAGAGCAAGTTCATAATTACGTTGAAACAACCGAAACCACCACGAACCAAGAAGGGAGATAAAAAGTTTCCCAAGACCCAAATTCCCCCCTAAGACCATGATTATTGAACACCAGAAGTCCCACAAACAGAAATGACAAGCCCACACAACCACCAACCTGAGGAGAGATTAGAACTGAGAGAGGAGCTCCTAAAAGAGCTCTCATCAATGAGGGATATTTGATGCCACAATTGGCAGTTGAAGTAAAACTTAGAGCTGAAAATATAGAAGATGAAATAAAAATCAAGATGAAGAGATGAGAGAGAATGCCCATAGGTGGAGGCCCCTTGAAAATTTATCACCACCATCATTTCCATCCAACATAAGCTCCACTAATTCAGGCATTGATTCCCTTACGGAATGCTTTGATTTCCTCATCATTGTGAAATCAAGAGAATTTTCTGTACAATTTTAATGAGCCCACGTATGGCATCAAGGATGTTGCAACTCCCAAGCTTATCAACTTAAATTATCAACCTGAGGTTCCTACAAACTTATAGGTGGAAGTGTTATATGCACACTAGGTCAAGTTCTACTCATATCACCCTTAGTCATTAGATTAGATCAAGGCATACAAAGACCACTCCTTCAGCTAACTACAAAGATAATTTCTATGAAATCATATCATGGTTGGAAGGGAACGAACATTATTCTATCTACATAAATGAGAATAACATTCATTAAATGTAAAGACTAATTGTAACTTCATGAAATGGATAGACTATACTAGTTGCAGAAGTAAACTTATGCTATTCTATTTTCACTCTAATCAAATCAATGTTCTACTTGCAGGAATCATTAATCTAATTATAACTTGCTTGAAAATAAGGAATTCAACCTTTAGCACAACTATGGAATTACAATACTAAGTATAATCTACTTGTTGTTTTATGTTTGCAGAGGATGAAGGATAGGTTTGGAGTGGTCTTCGAGTCGACTTAGTCATGGAATCAAAGGTTGGGTACTATTATTCAACTTGAAAATACAAGAGTTAGGGTCCTAGGGCAAATCTGGTTGAATTTAGGCAATGCTACAGGACTGCTACATGAAGTGTTGTTGAAGAATCTAGGGCAAATCTAGTTTATGTGATTCTTCTTAGCATGATAACTATTTGTGAGGTATTTTATCTTTAGCTTATTAGCACAAATTTTCTTGATATCATTAGTGTGTGTATTTCTTACTTCATTAAATATCTACCAAAACAAAGAGACTGTAGCACACGATGTTGTGTTTATGCCAGGGTGAAAACCTCTCCTCTTGAGAGGAAAACCATTCAATATCTTCTTATAGATTCTTTTATTGACAAATACCAAGACCCTTGACAAAGTAATTTACTCAATCATTCTTCAAGACACTTGTCATTATATCTTGCACTCTTTGGCCTTCACAGTCTTCATCCTTCGCACTGTATTACTTCATTCCTTCTTCGCACTTTTATTAACTGTCACTAGGAGATTCTCGGTCTCCTTTTTCCTTTGCAACCCTAGACACAATCCTCGACCTTCACTGATCTCTTCTTTGGGTCCAAGATAACCTATTTGTCTTTGGTCTTCTTCTATCATCATTCAACACTTCATATAGCCCTTAAATGTGGCTTCCACTATCTTAAAACAGACTTCGATCCTTCGCTTAGATAACAAACTTAGCCTGAGAACCCTTAATACATTTATGCACCTGTAGTCACCTTCCTTCTTCACTGTAATACCCTTATCTTCTTAGCTATGAGATTCATATTGTTTCAGACTAGAGATGTCTAAATTGCTTGACATTATGAGGTGAGGTCACTCTATATATATAGTGATTTATGCTTGTCATTTAGGCTGACATGACATCCTAGAGATAAGCTGACATTACCTTAAGGTGAATACTCTCCTTATTTTAGCTAACTACAAGAGAGATAGTGACAATGTCTTGGAGTGTAAATTTGACATGTGTAACATGACTTCATGACTTCCTAATTATATTCATAACAAGACAACAAAACCTAAAGACATCAAGAAGAAGTCTTTGACCTATGAAAAACACATCTTGCTCATGAAACCCATGATGAAAGGAATAAAATAAATACATTTGTTTCTTATTTACATCAAATCATAATTTAAGTCATTATGTAAACTCAACCTAGTTAGACCTTTCTTCAATAAGTGTTACAAGAAACCCTATTTTATTGCAAGACTACACTGTTTTGCTACACGAGTAGGTTCGAGAGCTTTCTAATCAAAAGGATGGTGTCCTAAAGGTGGAAGAAGGTGGATGAAGGTGAATGAAGGATGTTTGAGGCCTTTTTCCACGTCTATCACTCCTTGGAGGCCTATATTTCACAAAATTTCATGCCCACAGTGTCTTTCATTAGCCTTGAAAGGATGATCTTGGTGGCCGAGCTTGAGAGAAGTATAAGATGTGTAGGAGGAGAGTGGAAATATCTAAGTGGATACGGATAAGTTTGAAAACCCCTTGCAAGTCACTTGGTAGCCCCTGCAGACCAATAATCGTAACATGCATCTATTGATCAATATTGCAACAAGATAAATCATGGTGGAAAATATGAGTTGAATTTTATTTCTTCAATATCTACTCTATCTTACAACATGCATCTAATCTAATTTCCAAATCAATGCTGCTAAATTCTAAGTTACAGAAACCAAGCATGAAAAATAATTTCAATCCAAAAATTAGTAATTTCCAAGAAATCATAAACACATATTTTTGGCTTGTTGTTGTAGACACTTCAACTAGACTTCCCACAAGAGAGGTGGTGCCCAAACCTACAACTACAATATGTACAATATAATTCCTACTTAAGAAGGGAAATAAATAAAATGACTTGAAAAATAATACTAAAAGAATACAAGAGAGGGACTAAAGCCTCTATGTTGGGCCCAAACCTAAGGGTTTCATCCTTCTAAAATTAAGTTAGATGTAGGCCAACAATAGGTTTTCCCTTAATAAAAAATAAGATTCACATACATCATATCAAAGATGAAAATAACAATGTCAATCTCTTGGTTCTCAATAGCTATTCCTATCTCCAACGAAAGTTTGAATCCTAATGAGCCCTTAGGCTTGTTTATTTATACAAAACAAGGTTAAGAAGCAACACCCTTGGGAGCAATATTGCTTCCCTTGAAAATCTTGAAAATGGTGGATCTGGTTCGCTTGGATATTCACATGCACTTGAGTTCCTTGGATTCTAGTGGACATCGATCTATTGGCGAGGAATCTTTGGTCTCAAGTTGAGTTTGAGAGTTAATGTAGTGGACAAGCCTCCTAGATTCTCTATAGATGCCTCCAACGAGCCCCTGCAGAGTAAATATCTCTAAAAATGCTTCTTTTTCATGCATATTAATCACATTAGGTGATGAAATATGAAAATAAAAATTTAATCTCCCTACTAAGGACATTATGGATAAAAATACAAATTAATGTGAGGAAAAGAGAGTTTAAGGGATGGAGGATAGCACAATGGGCCTCAAAATATACCTATTGATGGGACCCATCATCACCCCCTTCTTGAAGGTGGTTCTCACGCTCTGAGAAACTTAGTCACTGATGTGAAGTTAATCCATGGCCTTGGTGGCCTCTTCGGCATCCCAAGGAATCTAAGATGGTGTTCCTTCCTGTGGATAGAACCCTACATTTGCTTCTATGTCTTCCCACTCGTTTTGTTCTTATGGTTGGTATCTTCTCTCTTGTAGGCCCAATAGTAAGGGTGGACTGAGTTTTATCCCTATCCAATTGATCTTTAACCTTTTCGTGATCATTTTGTAGAGTGGGTTTCTCTCTAGGGAATTCCTTAGTCTTTCGAGAGAGTGATACTCCCTTATTTTCAAATTGTGAGGTAGAGGATGCCATCTCCTTTCGTAAGGTTGCAAGATTTCAATCCCAAACAACCTAAGGGTGTCCTTGAAGTGGAGGATAGATTGTTCTTGTGTTTACATGTGTCAAGGGACCAATTTTGGATTGCTGGAGATGATGTTTTCGTTACTGATGACAACCTTGGGGCTCACTAACATTGCTCTAATGTATAAAGTATCCTTCTCTCTTTGGTCATCACCTTCTTCACTTCTTCAACTCTTGTTTCTTCATGGGTCAATCAAGAAGCTAGTACCATTAGTTGCATGTCCCCCAATATTGAGTTGCGGTCCCAAAGTTTCATGTCTATGAGGATCACATTATGCATATAAAACTCAACCATTTTGGATCTATCCTTAGTACTTACTTTCTGACAAAAGTCAATGAACATCTTGTAGCCTTGGGATGGTAGAGAACCATAGTGTGCTAATGTATTTATGTAGAATTGCAGCCACTTTTCCTTGATGATGATGGAATAAAACTTGGATGGTTGTTTGCATTTTATGACTTCCATGGACAAACTTGTCATGGTGGCAAGTTGTACCTACTTTTCATGCATCTACTCACTTAGTCTTTGATTTTCTAATTGCAAATGTTCTCTCATATCTAACTCCCTCAATCTTAGGTCAACCATTTATTTTCCCATTTGTTCCAATTTCTCCTCCATAAGACCCACATCCTCTACCTTCTTTGATTTTTCCATCTACATCCATCCATGTGTTATGCCCCTCTCTTTATAATTCAAACAAGAGTGGGACTGAAACACTATCAGGTATAGTCCTACCTCCATTAACAAATTTGTAGTAGGAACCAAGGTCACGTTGTGATATAAGCTCTTGGAGTTCTCGGAAACCTTCTTATTCCCATTTTAATTTTTCTTCATTTTCTTGTAGTAATCCTTGTATCTCCTATAACATATTTGTCGCTTCCCATGGTAGCCTTGTTTTTTCCTGTAGCTCCACCGTTTTCTTTGTAGTTCCTCTATCTGTGTTTTGAGATTTTTAGATGTGACTACTCTAGTAGGGGGCTTCCTTATTAGTGGAAAAGGTTATTTACCATTGACTTTAGGGGGGATGACCTCCTCAATTTTCCCTTCAACGGGTCCCAATTCTACTCCTTGACTCGCTGACTCATCAATTTTGATTTGGATAGTTAAAGGAGGCTAAGGCTTCCCCTGATTAATCTTAGTGCTCTTTCTTGTCTTGTAGTGAAAGGGGCCTTTCTTGGGATTCCTTCTCTTGGGCTTGGTAGGTGTGCTCAAAGTGGCCAAAGTAGCAGCCACCTCTTGTTCTATGTTTCCTGGTGAGAGGCTTATTTGCTTCCCTTGTTTTCTTGTCCTTTGATATCTAGAGGGCACCTTAGGGTACTAGATCCATCGTAACGCCATATCTATTAAGCGACAATGATCACAACCCCGAATCCCTGTAACTTGATAGATCTAGGGTTACGATCAAGATATTTTCTTCCCTACCCTCGGTACTAGATGCTAGTGTCTCTTCTTGTTGTGTGGAGGTAAGGGCTTGTGTCTCAATGAAGGCCTCCCTATCCATGTCCATAAAGTCAACCCACAACATAAGACTTCTGAGATGGCTTATGGAATTCATGACAATGAGGTTGATGAGGCCATAATGGGCAATGTACTGGTGCCTCCCTTCCCTCACTCTCTGAATCATTTCAATGATGGACTCAAACAGGAAATTTGGAACACTGAGCCTTCCTAGAATTCGTAACTCTATCTGGAACTTTAGCTTATGGAGCAATGTAAATTGATAGTTATACACAAAACTCAACCTCCCATCACAATATATGTACTTGAGGGTGTTATAGGCTACCTCATCCCAAGGCTAAGGGAGGCTCTCTCTTCTCACTGTTTTTATCTTCAATAGGCTCCTCTTCAGCAAGGAAGAAGTCTTTCTTGGCTGAGACATTTACTGTCCTATCCTCTTTGCCCCATCGAAACAATAAGGGTATGGTGGTTACTTCGTTGATGATATATGCATTCAAATGTATGGAAATTCCTCTAACAACAATAGTGGCATTGTCTTCTCACTAAGAATTGAGGGCCATGGAAAATTCACAGGTTACCTCATCATCATTCCCCTTTAATTTCTCAAAGAACCCCCTCCACAGATGTCTTAGAAAAATTTCCCTAACAGGAGGATGTTGATGGATTCTTTTGGTGTCTGTGGGTTCTCTTTGATTGAAACCTCCCCTCATGGCTCCCAGTTCTCCTTCCTTAATTTACCTGAGGGGAATTGTTCAAGGTTTTCCTCTGAGTAGTCTCAGGTGCAGAGGTAGTGATAGGGTGGCTGAAGCCTTTTATTTTTGTGTTAGAGAAGAAGAAGGGTAATTCTCACTACTATAATGAAAAAACTTTTCCTTTGCTCATGCCTTAATTTTCTTATGCAATAAAATAATTTTCCAAAGGAATTTACTTGCACAAGGGTTTTCTATAGGATGATTGTAGCAAACAAATTTTTTTATGCAAGTTTATGGAATGTGAGGAGGGAGGAGGCTGCTTACCCTTTTTCAAGATGACTTCTTTATATTCATGGGGGTCTGAGGAAAGTTCCTGGTGGTTTTGTTTCCTTTTCTCCTTTTAGTTATGCCCTTTAGCACCTCTTTTGTGTTCCTGTAGAAATTTAGTTGCTCTTGTAGCAGAGGTAATCAATCCTATAGCATATCCTATGGAACTTGCAAACTTAGCCTGTAGCAGTTTAGTGGTACCCTAGGTAGACTTTGGTAGATCTAGCTCATCCTTCGGTACCTTGATGGACGTCTCCAACCATTTCTTGGGAATGAGCAATTATGCAAGTGGAATCAAGCCTTGTACTTTCATTCCCTTTTGTGGTAATGGGCTCAGAGCACTTTAGTGACCTGGCCCTTGCACAGATTTCCTATTTTAGCTGTTGTCCCTACTCCTTGTGATTATCACTCCCCTTATTTTGATTTTTTTTCATTTCATGGGTGGCTGAGTAGACTGTAGTTTACTAATCGAAGGTGGCCACTTTTACTGGCCAATTGTACTCCATAAAAACTCTAATATCATTCATTAAACACATATTTAACCATGATGTGGATAGGGAAGAGGTGAGGGGTGTCATACCTGAGCTTATCTGTGATGTCAAATCGCTGGAGGTGCATGCATGTTGTTTTTGAGCTTATTATCGATCAATTTTCCTCTAGAGTTGTTATATTACTTTATTTTTCTGATGCACAAGTATTCACAGCATGATGATGTAGTCAAATGATGAAATATTTCTTCCATGCAGGTCTCTTTCTAGTGTTGGATCTGATACTGCGAGAGTGGATAAGTGGTCTAAAAACTACTCCTTAGGGATGGTGTGACTTCTATAGACCTTAGGAATGGAATCTTAATGTCTCAGGGTGGCAAAATCTTCATTCTCGAGTGGCAAGGATCCTTATTCTATGGTCTTATAGGATATGTGTAGGCTACTACAGGATTGATCTCCTTCCTGCAGCAGTCACCCAGTTCCTTCTTAAAACCTCATACTGCATTCAAGTACATTTATAAGTCATATTGGGTCTAGGAACACAAACCAAATCTTCAGAAGGTGGTGAAACTATGTGGAAGAAAACAAAATAGTGAAGGCAGAGTCCTTTTTTTATTTTTTTTATATGGTGAGAGGTGGAATCTTGACAATGGAATTGAATAAATGGAATGGATGAGGAGGAGAGGAATTTGGTGTGCCTCTCATAACATTTCCCAACATAAAACATGACCTTTTGGCCCATTTTTCCAAGTGGATATCCCTCCTGTAGTATTTACAGTTACTCCCATAACATTTTTTTATAATCCTGTAGCAATCTAAGACAGTCCTCTAATATTGCAGGGTTAAAGAAAAATTGGCCACAATTGCTTGCTGAGGGATGGAGAGAGGTAGGGAGATGGATGAATGATGTCGAAAATGAAATGGTTGGTCTAGGGGACTAGAGAAAGGTATTGTGGGCTATGTCCCTTCAATTATTTCTTCCATAACTATATGGAATCTTAGAAAAGAAAAATGTTAGCATAATTTATGTAAGGGTTCATCCTTGTGTTTTATTTTTTTGTGAGAAATGCAGACTGCCTATGGAGAGGTTTTCAACCTGCATGCTTGCCCAAGGCATCTCAAAGGAGGTTCCACCTAAAGATATTTTCATCTTATTTATATTTTTTTTTTCTCTTGGGTTGCCTGTGAGAGGTTTTCAACCACTAGGTGATTTTTGAGGTCTAAAATGGGCCTCCTAAGGAAATTATAAAATAATAGTGGAAATAATAAAATCAGATTAGATGACATCATCAAAATTTATAGGGAGAAAAATAAAAAACTATTTTTTCAACTCGTATTTTCAACTTATCTCCCTATGGGCTTACTCAAATTGTTGGAAATAATACTGAGAGGGGGGGTGAATCAATATTGTTAGATCAATAATTTAATTTTCCAAATATATTTGTATACGCTACTACAACTAAGTGAACTAGCGTGTATACATGACTGTACTTAAGGAAACTAGCGTATATGTAGAGAAATTTTGATTTACCCAATTTATCATGTATTGAACTTTAACCAGTATATTAGAAATTCATTAGACAGTGCAGTAAAAGCAGAATAAAGCATCACACATTAGCAACACACATGAACACCAAGATATATGTTGGAAACCCAATGTGGGTGAAAACCACCTACTATTGTCGTCTTTGTCTTCCTTTAATAATAAGAAAATTTGTTTACAATTTTGTACTAGTGTAGACTTATACCAATATGTAGGCTTCTACTTGCAAAAGGTTACAACCTTCTCTCATTCTCCAGCTTCTCTTGGAAGGGAGCTACAACCCCCTATCTCTTGTACTAGCCGATATGTTTACTAGTACGTAGGCATCAACCTATAGAAGGCTACGACCTTCTCTCTTCCTTCAGGGACCACGTTTCACAAATTTTCACACTGGATCCATCAACAACATCATAACTCTAACTCAATCATCAAATACATCTGCATCAACCAATCACTTTCTGAACCAACCACAACCGAATCAATCAATCACTTTGACAACCCATCAATCTGACCATTGAGAATACTGTCACCAAAATAGAGTAACTAGAACCCAAACCGAAACCCAGAACTCTGCAACAGTAAATAGAAACAATTGAAACATATTTTATAAGGTATACGCTACTTCCATGTGTCAAACCTGCGTGTATACACTTTTTTCTCAAAGACAACTAGTGTATACATCTGCAAATATTAATTCATAATTCTACGGCTATTCTAGACTTCAATTATACTTAGATCATAATATTTACAGAATAACACATGTGTCAGTATACATATCTAGAATAAACATGATCAAACCATATAAAGATAGTTCATTTCAAGCCTTAAGATCTTGATCCATCATTAGATCTTATCCTCCATCAACCGTTAAAGTTCATCCCTGGTTCAGATCAAGCACAACACCATAAGTCAATAACCTACATACTAGATCTCACACTTCATCAGATATTTGATACTTGCACACATTGGCCTAATGATCTTCTCCTCCTTTTATAGTTTTAGGCCTTTCTCAATACCATGGACCAAAACCACTTAGGACCAATACCTTGGACCAAATTCCTAGGGTCAATACCTTGGACCAAAAACCTTGGACCAATACCGTGGGTCAAAATACCATGGACCAAATACTTTGGACCAAAAACTTAGTTTTCGAAGGTATACATACTTTTCCTTCTGTGAAAGTGTGTGTGTAGATATACGCTACTTGTTGTCAGTGAACCTGCGTGTATATGCAGCTTGGTCAAGGTGAACCTGTGTATACCCCTCTTACTTCATTCTATGAATACTGATGTGTAATTCTTTGTTGTTAACCTGATATACTATGATCTTTCATCTGAGTGAGTTGCCATCAAGGACAATACCTATATCATAATGCCAACAATCTCCCCCTTTGACATCAAGGCCAAAGGGTCATGCTCCCCCTGAGTACATGTTGAATTCTTTGATATGCTGAAGTGTACTAATTGAGCTCTCGTGATCGAGTCCATGCTCCCCCTGAGCACAAGGAAAGTCTGCAAAAATATTTTCTAAAATAATAACATGACTCTATACAGACCTTCCTATCACTAATGGCTCATACATACATCCATCTCCCAACCAAGTGGGGATATACCAAATTTTACCCATACACCCAACCAAGTGGGGATATACCAATTGTTTATACATAACAAAAACAAGAAACATTACACCATCCATCCCATAAATAGTGGGATTACAAATTAGGTCATTTCATGACCTTTACATTAAATGATATGCATGACATATATAACAGAGACCAAATATCTAAGACAAGACCATGATAGTCATCAGCAACTATCATACGATCTGCACCATCAGCAGCTTCTGTCAACAACATCCAGACCAGCAACCTATATATGTCCATCATTAGTTCCCAAAATACCATCAACTTGTGCCAAAGTATGTCGGTATATATCAAATCATCCTCTTGATCTCAACAAGATCAACTTGCTTCGTTCCCTTATCATAACCTTCCATGAATCAACTAAGCATATGTCATATCTCCAAGCGGTAGCACAAAATCATTCACATCATATCATATGTATGTGAAAACACCATAGACATCATTATCAAGAACCGCATGATCTTTCCACAAGAACCTTCATTATATCATCACTAGGGAACATCCCACATCATTAACCATGATAATCAACCTATCATCATAAAGTAAGAACTCATTACCATTGATTAGGTACCAAAGACTTCTAAACATAATGCCAATAATGCTTTATTAGAAGCATAACATGTTTTCCCTATGAACCTGTTCCACCTGTTCACTGTCAGATCTGATCACTGCATATGTCAGAAAGAGATATCAAAACATCATCATCAATCAGATATACATCAAGTTATCAACAACTTTATGAGGATCAATATATTTCCACATGTTATCAGCAGATTGTAACCATCATCAAACAGAGAAGATAATTGACAGAACCATAACAGACCCCTTTTTACTAAGTCTGGCCCACTGCTTTTCCTGAAACCCACATATACGCAGCTATGCCCACAGAAACCCACGTATGTATGCGACTACGCTTCATGAAACTCGTGTATCACAACATTTCTTTGAAAAAATAGGATTTAACAGTAGGATGATGTAGCAACTACTCCCAGCTTTTGTCTGAGATATTCAAATGTCTCTCTGGGCAGTGGTTTAGTGAATATATCAACAACCTGTTCTTTGGAGGGAACATACTCTAATTTGACCTTTTGTTCAAGCACTTATTCACGTAGAAAATGATATTTGATGGGTATGTGCTAGGTATTGGAGTGCATGACTGGATTCTTTGAAATACTAATGGCACTTGTATTATCACATAGGATGGGGATGGGAGGGGTACATGTGATCTGAATGTCTTGCAAGGTTTGCATTATCCAAAGTAGTGTGTGCAGCAAGGTGCAACAGCCACGTATTCTGCTTCAGCTGTAGATAATGCAATTGAACTTTGTTTCTTGCTGAACCAAGACACTAACCTGGAACCCATATAGAATGCACCACCAATAGTGCTTTTTTTGTCATCAACACTTCATTCCCAATCTGCATCTATATATGCATGAAGAATAAGATCTATATCTCTAGGATGCCATAAACCAAAGTTTTGTGTTCCTTGAAGATATTTTAAAATCCTTTTGACTGCCTGAAGGTGTGGTTCCTTTGCATTTTCTTGGAATCTTCCAACTATTCCTACTGCATGCTTGATGTCAGGTCAGGTACCTATTAGATAAAGTAGACTACCAATCATGGATCTGTAAGTCGGTTGATGTACTGTTGTTGATTCATCATTGGAGCTGAGACTACATCCTGCTACCATTGGGGTAAATACTATTTTAGAATCTTCCATGCCATACTTTTTCAAGATCTATTTGAGGTATTTGGTTTGTGAAAGAAAAATACCATCTTTATTTTGTTGAACTTGTAGACCAAGAAAATAAGTAAGCTCACCAAGCAAGGACATTTCAAATTCTTGCTGCAATACTAAAGCAAAACTCTAACTCATGGATTCTTCATTGCTACCAAAGATGATATCATCAACATAAACAACAATTATTAGCAATTTACGAGTGTCAATATTTGTATATAGATTTCTATCTGTTGACCCCTTTGAAAAACCCTGTTGGTGGAGATATTTGTGAAGATGGTAATACTAGGCCATTGGAGCCTATTTTAGACCATAAAGAGCCTTTCTGAGTTTTCATACAAGTTTTGCATCATTTCCAAGAATGAATCCTTTTGGTTGTTCAATATAAACTTCTTCTTCTAAGTCTCCATTAAGAAAGGCAGATTTTACATCCATTTGGTAGACTTTGAATTTCTGAAAACTAGAAAGAGCAAGAAACATCCTTATGGCTTCAAGTCTAGCAACAAGTGCAAAAGTTTCTTCAAAATCTATACCATCTTGTTGAGCATATCCTTTATAAACAAGTCTGGCCTTGTTTCTAATAACTTCTCCAGTTTCGTTCAGCTTGTTTTTGAATATCCATTTAGTTCCTATGATATTCTTATCATGAGGTCTAGGAACTAATTCCCAAGTATTATTTTTTTCGATTTTCTCAAGTTCTTCACTCATAGCCTTGAACCAACATTCATCTTTGCATGCTTCATTTACATTTTGAGGTTCAGTGGAAGATAGTAATGCTAGATAGCTTAAGGTTTCTGTAATAGTTCTTCTTGTCTGTAAACCTGCCTCTTTTTCACCTAAAATTTGAGTTTGTGGATGATTTTTCTGAACATACCTAGACAGAGTCTTTTCTTCTACCGTTATATCTTCTTCTAGTGCTTCATTGGTTTCTTATTCAGAATCAGTGTGATTTGATGTGGGAAAATAATCCCCATCTTCTTCATTGTCATAATCTTCAGTTTTTATCTGCTTTAGATTTTTGCATGCTTCATCAACCACAACATCAATATTTTCAATAATTTTCCCAAGTATTTTATTATAACATTTATATCCTTTACTTCGGGAAGAGTAACCAAGAAGAATACCTTCATCTGCTCTGGGTTCAAACTTACCAAGTTTTTCATCAGTCCTTTTGATGTAACATTTGCTTCCAAAAACTTTAAAGTATTTTACAATAGAAGTCTTACCATACCAAATTTCATGTGGAGTTTGAGTGTTGTTTACTCTAACATTTTCTTGGTTGAGAATAGTGACAGCGACGAATGCAGCTTCACCCCAGAAGGTTGCAAGAATTCCAGATTCATCTGAATAGCTCGAGCCATTTGTTGAACAGTTCTGTTCATTCTTTCTACCACTCCATTTTGCTGAGGAGTCCTTCCGGTGGAGAATTGCCTTTTTATTCCATATTGTTCACAAAAGTCAAGGAATTCATCCAAGGTAAATTCCCCTCCTCGATTAGATCTGAGGCATTTGATTTTGCAATCTGATTCATTTTCAACCAAAAATTTGAAGGATTTGAAATTTTCAAATGCTTCATCTTTATGCTTTAGAAGACCTATCCAACACATTCTAGAAAAATCATCAATGAACAATATAAAGTATTCTTCTCCATGCGGTGACTTTTTCCTTGATGGTCCACATAAATCACTATGAACAAGTTCAAGAGGCTTACTAGATGACCCTTCTTTTTCAATGAAGTGAGATATGGTTTTCTTACCGAATTGACATGGTTTGTATATTGTATTTTCAGGAATGTTGATATTTGGAAGATCACGAACAGCCTGGAATCTGCATGCTTTTCTTATTTGAGAAAAGCTTAGATGCCCTAATCTTCTGTGCCATAGCCAGTTTTGATCATTTTTGCTTAGATAACACTTTTTTTGTCCTCTCTTGAGTATGTATAAGTTGTTTGGATTTTTTGTACCTTTGATCACGGTTTCTCCTATATCAAGCTCACGAACAACACATATGTTTGATCGAAACACCACTTCATTTCCTTGATCACACATTTGACTGACACTCAACAGGTTATGTTTTAGACCATCAACATACATAACATTCCCATATTTAACCTTTTCTTTCAAGAAAACAGAACCTTTACCTTTTATGAAAACAGGGGTTTCATTTCCAAATGAGACATTATTTTCCTTTTCTAAGGCATTATATGAGTGAAGTTTCTCTTTGTCACCTGTCATGTGTTTTGAGCATCCACTATCGATGTACCATTGAGTTTCTTGTTCTTCTACATACAAGGCTATACCACATCTTTCTGTTTGCGGTTCTTTCATTCTTCATATTTTTGGATTTAATAGAGTTTACTCCTTTTGAGATATTTTTTGAAATTTACTCTTGCATTTAGATTCTTCATGGCCAAAGTTATTATAGATTGAGCATTCTATTTCATTTTCAAGAAGAGAAAATTTATTGTATGAACATTTCTTGATCCCTGTCACATTCCTTTGATTTCGTGCTTCTCTAGTAATGATGGTCTTGTAAGCAACACATTGAACAACTTTGTGGCGAAAATTATGACATGAGAAACATTGACCATTAAAGAAGTTCCCGCGATTATTGAATCTATTGACCTAGTGATTGTAGTTTCCACTGATATTCGTCTTTGAAGCAAATTGAGTATGATTTACCTGAGGTTTGTTGTGGCTTTTGTTCATCCTTGAAGTAAATTGAGCCTGATTTACCTTGTGATATTCTTTATGCCTTTGCTGACAATTGTCATATTAATCATTGTTCTTTGCTGCATCGAGATAGCTTTAGTGGAGGTTGACGAATTTTTTGATTGAGATGCTTCTTCAGTATATCCAAGACCTGTCTTTATCAGAGGAGAATGCCACACTTTAATAATTTCATTTAAGGTTTCTGATCCTTTATCAAATCTAAGATTGAGAGCTTTTGTTTTCTCAAGATCCTTTCTTAGACCCACAATTTCACATTCAAGTTTTTCATTCTGTTTTTCTCTTTCAGAAAGTTGGTATGTCAAGGTATCTATGATCATATTCTTTTCTTCTAAATATATTTTGAGTTTAGAGATTTCTTCATGAAGGTCATCTTCTTCTAAAGCATCACAAAAATTATCATCTTCATAAGCCATTAGAAGGCTATAGTCATTACTATTTTCATCTTCATCACTATTTGATAAACCATCGCTATCTTCATGAGTATAGTAGCTCCTTTTACTTACATTTTGTTTTCTATTCCATTTTGTAGATTCCTTCCCTTTATCATATTTATATTTATGAGGACATTTGGCAACATAATGACCAACTCTACCACAGGAAAAACATTTGAAAGTTAGTTTACCTCTAAATCTTTCGAAACCCTGTTAAAGCTTCTTGACAAAGTTTACATCATCTTCTTCTTCTGAAATATGTCCTGATTCATTGATTTCTTCCTTTCCTTTTGTTGAATGTTTAAATGCGACTTCTGTCATATCAGATGGGCCTCCTTTTCTCATCTCAAAGGTAATTAAGATTCCGTGAAGTTGTGTCATAGTGATAATCTGTAAATCGTGTTTTTCTTTCAAGTTCTCTCTCAAAGTATGACTAACCAAACTAGAGAGAGCAAGAAACATCCTTATGGCTTCAAGTCTAGCAACAGGTGTAAAATTTTCTTCAAAATATATACCTTCTTGTTGAGCATATCCTTTACAAACAAGTCTGGCCTTGTTTCTAATAACTTCTCCAGTTTCGTTCATCTTGTTTTTGAATACTCATTTAGTTCCTATGATATTCTTATCATGAGGTCTAGGAACTAATTCCCAAGTATTATTCTTTTTGATTTGCTCAAGTTCTTCACTCATAGCCTTGAACCAACATTCATCTTTGCATGCTTCATTTACATTTTGAGGTTTAGTGGAAGATAGTAATGCTAGATAGCTTAAGGTTTCTGTAATAGTTCTTCTTGTCTGTAAACCTACCTCTCTTTCCCCTAAAATTTGTTCCTGAACATACCTAGACGGAGTCTTTTCTTCTACAGTTATCTCTTCTTCTAGTGCTTCATTGGTTTCTTATTTAGAATCAGTGTGATTTGATGTGGGAAAATAATCCCTATCTTCTTCGTTGTCATAATCTTCAGTTTTTATCTATTTTGGATTTTTGCATGCTTCATCAACCACAACATCAATACTTTCAATAATTTTCCCAAGTATTTTATTATAACATTTATATCCTTTACTTTGGGAAGACTAACCAAGAAGAATACCTTCATCTGCTCTGGGTTCAAATTTACCAAGTTTTTCATCAATCCTTTTGATGTAACATTTGCTTCCAAAAACTTTAAAGTATTTTACAATAGAAGTCTTACCATACCAAAGTTCATGTGGAGCTTGAGTGTTGTTTACTCAAACATTTTCTTGGTTGAGAATAGTGACGGCAACGAATGCAGCTTCACCCCAAAAGGTTGCAAGAATTCCAGATTCATATAACATAGCTCAAGCCATTTGTTGAACAGTTCTGTTCATTCTTTCTACCACTCCATTTTGTTGAGGAGTCCTTGCGATGGAGAACTGCCTTTCTATTCCATATTGTTCACAAAAGTCAAAGAATTCATCCGAGGTAAATTCCCCTCCTCGATTAGATCTGAGGCATTTGATTTTGCGATCTGATTCATTTTCAACCAAATATTTGAAGGATTTAAACTTTTCAAATGCTTCATCTTTATCTTTAGAAGACCTATCCAACACATTCTAGAAAAATCACAATGAACAATATAAAGTATTCTTCTCCATGAGGTGACTTTTTCCTTGATGGTCCACATAAATCACTATGAACAAGTTCAAGAGGCTTACTAGCTGACCCTTCTTTTTCAATGAAGTGAGATATGGTTTGCTTACCGAATTGACATGGTTTGCATATTGTATTTTCAGGATTGTTGATATTTGGAAGATCATGAACAGCTTGGAATCTGCATGCTTTTCTTATTTGAGAAAAGCTTAGATGTCCCAATCTTCTGTGCCATAGCCAGTTTTGATCATTTTTGCTTAGATAACAATTTGTTTGTCCTCTCTTGAGTATGTATAAGTTATTTGGAGTTTTTGTACCTTTAATCACGGTTTCTCCTATATCAAGCTCACGAACAACACATTTGTTTGATCAAAACACCACTTCATTTCCTTGATCACACATTTGACTGACACTCAACAGGATATGTTTTAGACCATCAACATACATAAAATTCCCATATTTAACCTCTTATTTCAAGAAAACAGAGGCTTTACCTTTTATGACAATAGGAGTTTCATTTCCAAATGAGACATTATCTTCCTTTTTTAAGGCATTATATGAGTGAAGTTTCTCTTTGTCACCTGTCATGTGTTTTGAGCATCCACTATCGATGTACCATTGAGTTTCTTGTCCTTCTACATACAAGGCTATACCACATATTTCTGTTTGTGGTCCTTTCTTTCTTCATATTTTGGGATTTAATAGAGTTTACTCCTTTTGAGATATTTGTTAAAATTTACTCCTGCATTCAGATTCTTCATGGCCAAAGTTGTTACAGATTGAGCATTCTATTTCATTTTCAAGAAGAGAAAAGTTATTTTATGAACGTTTCTTGATCCCTGTCACATTCCTTTGATTTCATGCTTCTCTAGTCATGATGGTCTTCTAAGCAACACATTGAGCAGCTTTGTGTCCAAAATTATAACATGAGAAACATTTACCATTAAAGAAGTTCCTGTGATTATCGAATCTATTGACCTAGTGATTGTAGTTTCTATTGATATTAGTCTTTGAAGCAAATTGAGTATGATTTACGTAAGTTTTGCTGTGGCTTCTGTTCATCCTTGAAGTAAATTGAGCCTGATTTACGTTATGATCTGCTTTATGCCTTTGCTAACAATTGTCATATTATTCACTGTTCTTTGCTGCATCGAGATAGCTTTTAGTGGAGGTTGACAGCTTTTGTGATTGATATGCTTCTTCAGTATATCCAAGACCTGTCTTTATCAGAGGAGAATGCCACACTTTGATAATTTCATTTAAGGTTTCTGATCCTTTAGCAAATCTAAGATTGAGAGCTTTTGTTTTCTCAAGATCCTTTCTTAGACCCACAATTTCACATTCAAGTTTTTCATTCTATTTTTCTCTTTCAGCAAGTTGGTATGTCAAGGTATCTATAATCATATTCTTTTCTTCTAAATAGATTTTGAGTTTAGAGATTTCTTCGTGAAGGTCATCTTCTTCTAAAGCATCACAAAAATTATCATCTTCATAAGCCATTAGAAGTCTATAGTCATTACTATTTTCATCTTCATCACTATTTGATAAACCATCACTATCTTCATGAGTATAGTAGCTCCTTTTACTTACATTTTTTTTTCTATTCCATTTTGCATATTCCTTCCCTTTATGATATTTATATATATGAGGACATTTGGCAACATAATGACCGACTCTACCACAGGTAAAACATTTGAAAGGTAGGTTACCTCTAAATCTTTCGAAACCCTGTTAAAGCTTCTTGACAAAGTTTGCATCGTCTTCTTCTTCTGAAATATGTTATGATTCATTGAGTTCTTCCTTTCCTTTTGCTGAATGTTTAAATGTGACTTCTCTCATATCGGATGGGCCTCCTTTTCTCATCTCAAAGGTAGTTAAGATTCCATGAAGCTATGTCTTAGTGATAATCTATAGATCCTGTTTTTCTTCTATGGCAGATACTTTTGATTCAAATTTAGCAAACAAGGATCTTAAAACTTTCTCAACTAA
This sequence comes from Pinus taeda, assembly GCA_000404065.3. NCBI lineage: Eukaryota > Viridiplantae > Streptophyta > Pinopsida > Pinales > Pinaceae > Pinus > Pinus taeda. The sequence goes on along the minus strand of APFE030718331.1, from coordinate 65,167 downwards.
GGTAACTTCCTTTATCTCTTCACCCAGATTCTTCATGCAATTAACAACCTCATCTATACGTAATAAGTAACTAGCTATATTTTCATCATTGTGCACCTTAAGAATTTCATATTGAATTATGAGAGTTTGAAGTTTAGCACGTTTTACCTGAGAGTCTCCTTCATAGCTTAGAACGATTTTGTCCCATATTTCTTTGGCTAATTTGAGTTTCATAACTTTGAGAAACTATGATGGTGACAAACTTCCCAATAATGTATTGACAGCCCTGGCATTGGTTTCATATTTCTTTTTACCTGTCGTATCTATAGGAATTGCTGATGGAAATGCATATCCTCCTTCCATGATTTCCTAGACATCTGTTCCAAGTGATTGTAGATAGGTTATGGTTCTTATCTTCCAATAAACAAATTTGCTCCCATCAAATATTGGTGGTCTAATGGATCCCATGCATTCTTGATTACTCATGATGATGGATCTCCCTTCAAGCGATCAAGATTTCTCTGAACGACGTAATCTGAGACCAGTTGTTGGAAATAATACTAAGAGGGGGGGTGAATTAGTATTGTTAGATCCATAATTTAATTTTCCAAATAGATTTGTATACACTACTTCAGCTAAGTGAACCAGCATGTATACGTGACTGTACTTAAGGAAACAAACATATATGTAGAGAACTTTTGACTTACCCAATTTATCATGTATTAAACTTTAACCAGTATATCAGAAATTCATTAGACAATGCAGTAAAAGCAGAATAAAGCATCACACATGAACACCAAGATATAAAGCGGAAACCCAATGTGGGTGAAAACCACTTGCTACTGTCGTCTCTGACTTCTTTTAATAATAAGAAAATTTGCTTACAATTTTGTACTGCTGCAGACTTATACTAGTACGCAGGCTTCTACCTGCAAAAGGTTACAACCTTATCTCATTCTCCAGCTTCTCCTAGAAGGGAGCTACACCACCCTAGCTCTTGTACTAGCCAATATGTTTACTAGTATGTAGGTGCCGACCTACAGAAGGCTATGACCTTCTCTCTTCCTTCAGGGACCACATTTCATAAATTTTCAGACTGGATCCATCAACAACATCATAACTATAATTTAATCATCAAATACATCTGCATCAACCAATCACTTTTTGAACCAACCACAACCGAATCAATCAATCACTTTGACAACCCATCAATCTGATCATTCAGAATACTGTCACCAGAATACAGTAACCAGAACCCAAACTAGAACCTAGAACTCTGCAACAGTAAACAGAAACAACGGAAACATATTTTATAAGGTATACACTACTTCCATGTGTCGAACCTACATGTATACGCATTTTTCTCAAAGACAACCAGCGTATACATCTGCAAGTATTAATTCATAATTATTCAGCTATTCCAAACTTCAATTATACCCAGATCATAATATTTACATAACAACACATGCGTCATTATACAGATCTAGAATAAACATGATCAAACCATACAGTGATAGTTCATTTCAAGCCTTAATATCTTGATCCATCATTATATCTTATCCTCCATCAACTGCTAAAGTTCATCCCTAGTTTAGATCAAGCATAGCACCATAAGCCAATAACCTGCATACTAGATCTCGCACTTCATTAGATATTCGATACTTGCACACATTGGCCTAATGATCTTCTCCCCCTTTTATAGTTTTAGGCCTTTCTCAATACCATGGACCAAAACCACTTAGGACCAATACCTTGGACCAAATACCTAGGGTCAATACCTCGGACGAGATATCTTGAACCAATACCATGGATCAAAATACCATGGACCAAATACTTCGGACCAAAAACTTAGTTTTCGAAGGTATACACGATTTTCCTTCTGTGAAAGTGCATGTGTACATATACGCTACTTTTGGTCAGTGAACCTGCGTGTATACACATCTTGGTCAAGGAAAACCTACATATACCTCTCTTTCATCATTCTGTGAAGATTGATCTGTAATTATTTGATGTTAACCTGCTATATTGTGATCTTTCGTCTGAGTGAGTTGCTATCAAGAACAATACCTGTATCATAATTCCAACACAACTTTCGAGTGGAAACACCTTTTGGATGCATAATTTGATTCCTCATCCAAGGATTACCCATGTTCCATACTTTTGATGGACCCTTCTACATGAAAACTGAGAAATACATGAAATGCATGATTGCAATCATGTTTTTTCATGTATTTCTTATTTTTCGTGTTGAAGGGTCCATCGAAAGTATTCAACATGGGTAATATTTGGATGAGGAATTAAATTTTTCATGAATGAGTACTCTTGCTCAAAATTTGAGTAAAACCTTAAGGAGATAAGTTGAAAATACGATTCGAAAAAGTAGTTTTATTATTTTATTATTTTTTAATCTTTTCGCTTTTTTAGTCCAAAATTGGTGAATCATCCCACATGGTTGACATAATCATATTGAATCATATTGGTTCATATAAAGTTTATTTTGGTTTTACATTTTTCTTAAGAGGCCCATTTTAGACCTCAAAAGTCCCTAAATGCCTAGAGTTGGCCTTAGGTGCCTCATGGAGCTTTTCATCTAGGCCATTTATTTTTTCTTTTGTCTTTACAGAATCTTCATGGACTAAGGGTTGGGATCCTCACAATCACATTCAACTCCTTACTAACTGAACAAATAAACTCCTCTTTGGACAATGGTCTCTTGTACAACTTCAACCTATAACTATTAACCAGCAAGATGATACCTTTTTCATCAATTGTTTTGATTTGGGTAAATCCATTTCCATGACACTTTTCCACTAGATAAGGGCCCAACCATATTGTCATTAATTTTCCCTTGAAATCCTTTAATCTTGAGTCATACAAAAGTTCCCAATCACCTTCCTGAAAATCTCTCTCCCTAATGTGTTTTTCATTCCAAATCTTCCTCTATAGCTATACTACCTCAGTGTGTAGGAGAGACTGCAACTTGAATTCTTCTAAACCATTGAGTTGGAGAAACCTCTCCCATTGTGCTGCAGTGAGGTCCAAGTATAACTGAGTTTCCATCCTTAAGTTATTTTATTCAAATTCAATGGATAGAAGGGCCTTCTTCCCATAGACTAATTCAAATGCGGTAAACTTAGTGGTGGTATTTCAAGTGGCATTTTAGGCCCAAGTGGCTTATTTAAGTTTGTCTGCCCAATCCTTTCTACTGCTTCTAAAAACCTTGGTAAAAAGGTTCTGCAATTCTAGATTTGTGACCTCCACTTGCCCATTTCCTGAGGGTGATGGGGAGTGGATGTCCTATGCTTGATGTGGTGCTGCTTCATGAGGTATTCGATCAGATTTGAGGTGAACTATGTCCCTTGATATGTGAACAACTCTCTTGGAAAAAAAAAATTATAGAAGATGTTCTCCCTCAGAAACTCAGCCACCTTCTTCTCACTTTTTGCCTTAACTGCCTATATTCAACCCATTTAGTCAGGTAATTAGTTCACACAATGATATACTTATTTTTCCCTAATGGGGGATCTATGGTCCCAATGAATTACATGCCCCATTTGTAAAATGGATCTAGAGTCACTTGAGGTTGTAAGGGCATTTCGTCCTTAGGTGTGGGCTTACTCATCATTTGGAACTGATCAAACCTGTTGGTGCACCTTCTTGTATCTTGGTGTAGAGTGGGCCAACAGTAAGCATCTTGTAGAACTTTGAAGGTTTTTCTCTTGGCAACAAAGTGGGCTCCACAAGGTCCATCATGGTATGCTAAGAGGATGTTAAATACCTCATCTTCCCTCACACATCTTCTCAAAATCTGATTTGGCCCCAACTTGGAAATATTTCCCCTAATCCATGCGAATGGGGCACTTTACTTAATAATCATACTTTTCTCCTTGGACAATAGATTCGGGGGGAACCTCCCAACAACCAAGTAGTTTTATATATCAACAAACCAAGGAGAGAGAACTAAGATGGAAAAGAGGTGTTTATATGGGAGTCGATCATTTATCATCTCCACATTTTCTACAGGCAAGGTCAGTATTAACAAGAAATATGCAACCACTTTCTCCTTCCTTGGTTTGTTAATAATAGTCAAATCAAACTGCTGCAATAATAACCATCTAATTATCCTAGAATTGACATCAATTTTATTCACTAAATACTTCTTGGTTGTTTGAACAGTGTGGAAAAAAGTTCGATATCCACTGATATAGTGTCTAGTGCCTAAACTTGTTCAAAGAGTGTACCACCACCAGGCGTTCCTTTTCACTGACTGTGTAATTTAGCTCAACTTTTAAAAGTTTCTTTATAAAGAAATAGATAAGATAAGGAAATTTGTCTTCCACTTGTCCTAAGGATACTCCTACAACTTTATTTGATGCATATGTGTGTATATGGAAAGGTAATGCCCAATTGGGACCCCTAAGGATAGGTGCAATGATAAAATTTTCTTTTAGCACCTCAAAGGCCTCTTGAAATTTTTCCATCCAATAGAAGTCTCAATCATTAGCCAATAGTCCAAATAAGGGTGAAGTCAATTTACTGAAGTATTTAATGAACCTTCTATAATACCCATCGAATCCAAGGAATCTCCTAACATATCTTTCCTTTTGAGGGATAGGGACCCTTTTAATGATGGTAATTTTGTTGGGTTCAACCTGTATCTCTTCCTTGGATATGGAACGACCTAGGATATTTCTTGTATTCATCAAAGTTTTACATTTTTTGGGACTTAATGAAAGATTCATCTCAATGAATTTATTTAAGACTTTGCACATGTTAGAAGAGCTTTCTAGAAGTCACAACTAGAAGGATTGAAGTCATCCTTGTATATCTCAGTAGTGTCATGAGAAAGGTCAGCAAATATACTCAAAGATACCCTCTTGAAGGTAGCAAGTACATTACACAAACCAGCTAGAAGGACCCTTTAGGAAAAGGTACCCCAAGGATGTGAGCGTAGTCTTGTCTTGGTATGTCCTCATGGATAATCTGTATCTGTTTGTACCTACTTAAAACATCTAGGAAGGAAAAGAATCTCTTCCTCGCAAGGCCGTCTAGGACTTGGTCAATGAAAGGAAAAGGGAAGTTGTCCTTCTTTGTAGCCCTATTAACTTCTCGATAATCAACAGAGATCCTCCACTTCCATTTTTCTTGGGGACTATAACTAAGGGGGACACCCACTCACTATCTGAAGTGGGGAATATGAACCCTACTTCCAGTAGCTTTTGTAATTCCTCTTTCACAGTGTCCTTGAGAGTTTTATTCATCCTTATCTAAGGTTTGCTCATAGGCTTGCATCCCTCTTTGATATAGATATGATGAGTACAAACCGAGGGATGCACACCTTTCATCTCCTTATAGTCCCAAGTAAAAGCATCCAGGTGTTGCCTTAGAACACTGCATAATTGTTCTTCCTACTCAAATGAGAGAGAGGGGTTGATCTTTAGAATTTTGGTTGGGAAAATGTCTACAACCCTAGCATGTTTTAGGTTAGGGTCAACAAAGCACAAATTATTCCAAGGATTACCCTTGGATTCGTTCATAAATTCATCAACGGACATGATAGTGGGAGGTTGATTTTGTAAGATATCATCAATAAGGTCATCTTCATCAAGTCCCCTCCCCCCCATAGAATCGTCTAGTGTGTAGACTAGGTAGATGGATGTCTGATAAAATTATTCCTCTTCCTCATCCTCTAACCATAACGGAAATTCATGCTCAATAGAAGGTTGGGTAGGAGGATACAACACAAGTTATTTTAGTAAATGCCCATTCCTGATGGTCATGTTCCCAACCTTGCATCTAATGTAGGCATCAACTGTGGCTAACCAAGGTTTTTTTAGGATGAGAGGGTAGCCATTAAACTTGGTTTTGGGCTATAGTACAAGGAAATCAGTGGAGAATTCTTAGTAGTTAATGGAGACCATTACATCCTCAATAAATCCCTTGGGAGCTACTGTGGATCTATCTACAAGCTGCAGTACTATAGTGATCTTCCTCAAGGCCCCTTGGAGGTTGAGCTTGAGCATGGTTTCCTTGGTCATCACAATGATTGTAGTCACAAGGTCAATCAAGTTATTAGGGACCATAATCCTATCTGTGTGCAAATTCTCCACTTGGCTACTAGGATCCAAGTACTTTGGGGAAATTACCCTCCCAAGCATTGGATCGAACAATTAACTAACAACATTGATAAAGGGGTTAAGTCTTCTTCTTCTCCCATGCCTTTTAAAACACCATTCCTTGATAAGGTTTTTGTAAATGGGGACATCTTTGTTGCCCTAGAGAAGGGATATTTTGACAAATAATTTCTTCAATTCTCCAAGAAGTTCTGCCTCTTCTAGGGTGTGTTGTTTAGGTTGGATCAACCTCTCAGGGTAAGGGGGTGAAATGGATTAAGGGGCATTTTCCTCCTTCTCTCCTTCAAGATCTTTAGGTGGAGCAGGTGGGTGAACATTTTGAAGTAAATTCCTATAGCAAAGGTTGATCTCTTGGATTTCCACAACATAAGCATGATAGGATGTTGCCCCATTGTACACCTATCATGCCTACTTATTGTTCGAGTTCAAATTGGGTTGAGAATTTAGTTGAGGTTTCTTAGGTGGGTTTTGGTGAGGGAGATATGGTTGAGGTTTAGGTGGAGGCATTAAAGCAGGAGGTTGGGTTGTTTGAGTCCTCCACCCTTCTGGGGAGTTTCCCCACTAAGGAGTTTAATTTGGATATGGCTCGAAAGGAGGGTTCATAATTGGATCAGGATAATGAGGAGGATAAGGCCAAGAAGGAGGTATAAGCCATGATGGATGAGTGGAAGTGTACCAAGTTTGGAAAGGTTCATTCTTGTTTAGAATTTAAGGAGGATAGGGTGCACCTTGCATGCCCTATTGATATGGAGTAGGGCCTTCAGGCCTCCTTTAGTTAATGAAGTAGATTTTCTCTGAACCACCTTCTGCCCCTTGGTATACAAATTTCAGGACTAGAAGAGAAGGTCATTTGTCTCCTTCATGTTTTTCCTTACAGACAAAGCTACATCTATGGAATTCAATGGGAAATCTTTCTTAGGATGTATCTTAGTGCATCTAGGGCAAAATATAGCTAGTGTTCTTTTTTCTTCCTCTTGCTTCCTTCATATATGCATAATATCCATATATAGGGAAAAGGTATGAAAATTTCACTCTTGAAATCCTACAACATACTTCCTATCTCATGTTTGATGGTTGATGTAGAGTGAGATGCACAAACCAAGCCTTGGCTAGACCTACCCTTATTCCTAGTAGCCCTAAAGTGGTTCATGAAAACTATCTTGATGTCATCATATGGAATTTGTTATATGTCTCCTCTACATAACATGTTGAGGGTCTCCATTACATCTTCCCTGCTCCCTCAGAGAAGAACCAAGTTGAGTGACTCAGGGTCAAGGGTACAGTTAGCCATCTTATAATTGAGCTGGAATCTCTCCTCATAGTATTCTAAGGTTTCATTGGGTCCTAAGGTCATCGTAAATATTTCTTTCTTTGTTTCTTTGGACCTACAATAGTCCTTGTACTTCTCATTAAAGGCTTGTTTCAATTGGTCCTAAGTAGTGATGTTTCCTCCAAGTAAACCCATGAACCGATGCAAGGCTACATATTTGAGCATAGATGAAAACAACTTCAGCTTATATCCATTAGAGGTATAGTCATAGGTCCTACAAACAACATCAAATACAAACATGAAGGGTTTCTCAGATAGGGAAAATCTCAGTCTATCTATTTTCAACTATGTCATGGGTAGGCAAGGTGGGCTCTTCTTCCCCTAGGGGTTCCTAAAAAAATTCAGGTTCCTCACCTAGAGGGCTTTCTAGCTCTCTTGCAATGAGAGAGGGAAGTTCACAGTCACCAAAGAAGAATGATAGTTGGCTACCTAAAGGGATGGGCTTTTTTGGCAAGAGTTTTTCTTCACTATCCCTACTCCTATGAGGCATGAAAGAGCTAGATCTATTTTTAAATTTTTCCTTTTTTTCGATGCTTTCAAACTAACATTACTACTACTGAATAAATAAAAAATAAGCAACATTTAAGTAGAAACAACACCTGATTGGACACCTCCCCATGTGACAATGCAAAAAAGTGATGAGCCCAGGTATTTCATCAAGGATGTTGCAACTCCGAAGGTTTCTCAGCCTAACTTATCAACCCGGAGTTTGTACAAACTTAGAGGAGACAATGCTATATGCATAGTAGGTTAAGTTCTACTCTTGGCATCCTCAATGATTATATCAGATCAAGGATTATAGAGACCACTCCTTCAGCTAACTACAAAGGGAATTTTTATGAAATCATATCATGGTTGCAAGGGAACGAACATTATTCTATATGCAGAGATGAAAATACCATTCATTAAATGTAAATACTAATTGTAACTTCATGAAAGGGACAGACTATACTAGTTGCAGAAGCGAACTTATGTCAACCTATTTTCACACTAATCAAATCAATGTTATGCTTGCAGGGATCATTAATATAATTGAAACTTGCTTAAAAATAAGGATTTCAATCTTAAACACAATTATGGAATTACAAAACTAAGTCTAATCTATTTGTCTTTTGTTTGCAGAGGATGAAGGATAGGTTTGCAGTGGTCATGGAGTACCCCTAATAATGGAATCAAATCCTAGGGACTATTATTCAACTTCATAATACAATATTTAATGTCATAGGGTGAAAATAGTTGAATTTGGGCAGTGCTACAAGACTGTTATAGGAAGTGCTATTGAAATCCCTATTTTTCTACATGAATACCCTATTTTGCTGCAGGAGTAGGTCTGAGAGCTTTCTGAGTGCAAGGATAGTGTCATAAAGGTGGAGGAAGGTCAATGAAGGTGAATGAAAGATGTGTGAGGCCTTTTTTTAGGTCTAGCACCCCTTGGAGGCCTATCTTGCACAAAGTTTCATGTCCACAGTGTCCTTCATTGACCCTGAAAGGATGACCTAAGTGGCAGAGTTTGAGACCAGTATGAGATGTCTAAGAGGAGGGTGGAAATATCTAAGTGGATGTGGATGAGTGTGAAAACCCCATGCAAGTCACTTGGAATCCCCTATAGACCCATAATCCTAACATGCATATATTGATCAATATTCCAGCAAGATAAATCAAGGTGGAAAAGATGAGTTTAATTTTCTTTCTTCAGGATCTACTCTATACTACAACATGCATTTAATATAATTTCCAAATCAATTTTGTTAATTTCTAAGTTTTAGAAGCCAAGCATGCGAAATAATTTCAATCATAAACAAATATTTTGTTTCTTGTTGTAGACACGTCAACCACACTTCCCACAACAGAGGTGGTGACCAAACCTGCAACTACAAATTCTGCAATATAATTCCTACTTAAGCAAGGAAAGAAATAAAATGACTTGAACAAAAACAAGAAAATAATACAAGAGAGGCACTAAAGCCTCTGGGTTGGGGCCAAACCCAAGGGTTTCAATCCTCCACAGTTAACTCAAATGTAAGCCAACAATAAACTTTCCATTAACAGAAAATAAGAGTCACATACATCATATCGAGGATGAAAATAATTGTGTCAAGCTCTTGGCTCTTAATAGATATTTCTATCTCCAACAAAATTTTGAATCATAAGGAGCCTTTAGGCTTGTTTATTTATACAAGAAGTGGTCGAGGATAAGATCCCTTGGGAGGAGGACTGCTTCCCTCCTAAATCTTGAAATTGGTGGATTTGATTCCCTTGGATCTTCACATGCACCTGAGTTCCTTGGCTGCCAGTGGAATTTGAGTTTTTGGTGAGGAATCTTTGGTCTTTAGAGAGTTAATGTAGTGGAAAATCCTCCTAGATTCTCTCTAGATGCCTCCAACGAGCCCTTGCATAGTAAATATCTCCAAAAATGCTTCTTTTACCTGCATATTAATCACATTAGGCCATGAAATATGACAAGCAACCATTAATCTCCCTACTAAGCAAATTATGGCTAAAAATGCAAATTAATGTGAGAAAAAGAGAGTTTAAGGGCTAGAAGTGAGCACAATGGGCCTCAAAATATATCTATTGATGGGACCCATCAGCTTGAACTAAGTAGGGGTGATGTTTTGAGCATGCAAACTGGAATATACAAATGCTGCATGACGAGAGTGACCAAGAGAGGACATGTACTTTACTAATAGAAGGCCAACAAACAGCTGTAATGTCGTAAGAGGAGGATTGTCTCATCATTGAATGTTGAGGAGTGGTTATTAGGGTCTCAACTTATTAATGAGAAAAGGATGAGAGCAAATTTGAAGTTATCTACCTTGATCTGAGAACCAAGTACATTACCATAGAGCCACGAGTCTTGCAAATCCCTAAGGAATAATGCATTAGGATTAGGATTCATTGATAATAAGCATTCTTTCTATCAAAGAGAATTCCATGTTTTCTTGTTCGTCTAGCTCTGGGTTTTTAGCTCGCAAATGTGGTACAATTCCATGTTGTGGAAGATTACTAATAATTCTTTGATTCTTTGAAAGTTCTTGGCAAGAGAGTTGTCTTTTGGAAGCTTGTCAAATTTTAACTGTTGAAACATTAAGAGAGAATCCCCTGGAATAATGAAATTGTTCGCCCCTTTGTCTTTTGATATATAGAGGCCTTTGATGAGATCATAGGTTTCGGTGTGATTGTTGGACCGTTTCCTACGCGTTTCCCAAACCCCGTGAATACTTAGCTTCAACATTTCCATCAAGATTAAACAAAATCCCTCCCCTCCTGTGACCCTTTCTCTCTTAAGGTTAATAATCATCATCATTGTAGAATTGAGGCTTCTTTGATCCATCATAGTTATAAGAAGAATTTCGGCGTAAATTACATATAGAATGACCTTTGTCGACGCGTTTCGAACCAACTATTGTGGTTCATCGTCAAGACAAGTTGTCTTGACGATGAACCACACTAGTTGGTTCGAAACGCGTCGAAAAGGTCTTTCTATATGTGATTTACGCTGAAATTCTTTTCTTATAATCATCATCATTATTCATATTTCTATATATTAACAATATATTTATATTAGTTATATTTAATGTGATTCCATATCTCTTTTTAATTTAGTTATATAATTATTTTTTCCTTTTATTAAATATATTAAATTCATACCTATAATTACATTTACTTACATCATATCCTTCTTCTTTTATTATTATTATTAAAATACTTTAATCAAAAAATTCTTTATAAGATTGCACTGTTTTTGTTTTAAATGTGAAAATAAATTCATACACTCAAAAAAATCTTTATAAATTTAAATTTAAATTTATTATATGTAATATAATAAATATCCACTAATAATTATTTATTTATTATATACAAAATATATCTTTTTACTAATATTTTATTAAATTATAAAACTATATTTTAAAATAAATATGCATATAATGATGCAAAATCTTTATCATTTTAAGATAACAAATTGAGCTTTTGATAATATGGTGAATATGAAAAATGTATATACCATCATATACATCATTTTCCAAGAAAGATTGAAATCCATTCATATTTTTTAATGTTTATATGAAAATGATTAATATTAAAATCGGTCTTACCCTATATGACGAAGGAAATTGAACTTTTTGAAAATAAATTTAGCTAATGTTAAAAAGGTGTACATTATCATATACATCATTTTTACACCAAGATTGAAATTTAATCAATATTGAAATAGTATTTTTTAATAAATACTAGCGTAATAATTATTAGATATTTTATTATTAGTAAAAGGTATTTTAAAAATATTTACTTATTATATATTTTATTTTAAGTAATTTAATAAAATAAATTTGGTGTTTGAACTTGTTTAATTATAATTTTGTTTTGCATGATTTTTTTTATTAATAATTGAAAAAATATTATTATTTTGTTGTTAATTTAGTAATAAAAGTTAAATTATTTATTTTTATCTATTAATGTAATTTATTGGTAATTCATAGAAAAAATATTCTTATCAAATGTTTATGATATATTAATACAATATAATTTACCAAGCCAACTTTTTTTCGTTGCGAACAAAAAAACATTAATTCATGCTGGACATGTTGGACATGTATAAATGTGATTTTATTTCGGAGGGAAAAAAAACAAATGAAAAAAAGTGTTTTTATTTTTCTACAAGAGGGATGAATGTTGTTGCAATCGATATATGTTGTTAAGGATCTTCTATCATGGCATGTGGAGAGGATGTTAAATACCTCATCTTCCCTCACACATCTTCTCAAAATCTGATTTGGCCCCAACTTGGAAATATATCCCCTAATCCATGCGAATGGGGCACTTTTCCTAATAATCATACTTTCCTCCTTGGAGAATAGATTAGAAGCGAACCTCCCAACAACCAAGTAGTTTTATATATCAACAAACCAAGGATAGAGAACCAAGATGGAAAATAGGTGTTTATATGGGAGTCCATCATTTATCATCTCCTCATTTTCTACAAGCAAGGTCAGTATTAACAAGAAACCTACAACCACTTTCTCCTTCCTTGGTTTGTTAATAATAGTCAAATCAAACTGCTGCAATAATAACCATCTAATTATCCTAGAATTGACATCAATTTTATTCACTAAATACTTCTTGGTTATTTGATCAATGTGGAAAAAAGTTCGATATCCACTAATATAGTGGCTAAACTTGTTCAAAGAGTGTACCACCACCAAGCATTCCTCTTCACCGACTATGTAATTTAGCTCAACTTTTAAAATTTTCTTTATAATGAAATAGATAAGATAAGGAAATTTGTCTTCCACTTGTCCTAAGGATACTCCTACAACTTTATTTGATGCATATGTGTGTATATGGAAAGGTAATGCCCAATTGGGACCCCTAAGGATAGGTGCAATGATTAACTTTTCTTTTAGCACCTCAAAGGCCTCTTGAAATTTTTCCATCCAATAGAAGTCTCAATCATTAGCCAATAGTCCAAATAAGGGTGAGGTCAATTTACTGAAGTATTTAATGAACCTTCTACAATACCCATCGAATCCAAGGAATCTCCTAACATATCTTTTCTTTTGAGGGATAGGGACCCTTTTAATGATGGTAATTTTGTTGGGGTCAACCTATATCTCTTCGATGGATATGGAACGACCTAGGATATTTCTTGAATTCATCAAAGTTTTACATTTTTTGGGAATTAATGAAAGATTCATCTCAATGAATTTATTTAAGACTTTGCACATGTTAGAAGAGCTTCCTAGAAGTCACAACTAGAAGGATTGAAGACATCCTTGTATATCTCAGCAGTGTCATGAGAAAGGTCAGCAAATATACTCAAAGATACCCTCTTGAAGGTAGCAAGTGCATTACACAAACCAACTAGAAGGACCATTTAGGAAAAGGTACCCCAAGGATGTGAGTGTAGTCTTGTCTTGGTATGTCCTCATCGAAAATTTGTATCTGTTTGTACCCACTTAAAACATCTAGGAAGGAAAAGAATCTCTTCCCTGCAAGGCCATCTAGGACTTGGTCAATGAAAGGAAAAGGGAAGTCGTCCTTCTTTGTAGCCCTGTTAAGTTCTCGATAATCAACAAAGATCCTCCACTTCCCATTTTTCTTGGGGACTATAATTAAGGGCGACACCCACTCACTATATGAAGTGGGGAATATGAACCCTTATTCTAGTAGCTTTTTGTAATTCCTCTTTCACAATGTCCTTGAGAGTTTGATTCATCCTTATCTAAGGTTTTCTCATAGGCTTGCGTCCCTCTTTGATGTAGATATGATGAGTACAAACCGAGGGATGCACACCTTTCATCTCCTTATAGTCCCAAGTAAAAGCATCTAGGTGTTGCCTCAGAACACTGCATAATTTTTCTTCCCACTCAAATGAGAGAGAGGGGTTGATCTTTAGAATTTTGGTTGGGAAAATGTCTACAACCCTGGAATGTTTTAGGTTAGGGTCAACAAAGCACAAATTATTCCAAGGATTACTCTTGGATTCGTTCATAAATTCATCAATAGGGATGATAGTGGGAGGTTGATTTTGTAATATATCATCAATAAGGTCATCTTCGTCAAGTCCCCCCTCCCCCATAGAATCGTCTAGTGTGTAGACTAGGTAGATGGATGCCTGATAAAATTATTCCTCTTCCTCATCCTCTAACCATAAGGGAAAGTCATTCTCAATAGAATGTTGGGCAGGAGGATACAACACAAGTTATTTTAATAAATTCCCATTCCTGATGGTCATGTTCCCAACCTTGCATCTAATGTAGGCATCAACAGTGGCTAACCAAGGTATTTTTAGGATGAGAGGGTAGCCATTAAACCTGGTTTTGGGCTATAGTACAAGGAAATCAGCGGGGAATTATTAGGATTTAATGGCGACCATTACATCCTCAATAAATCCCTTGGGAGCTACTGTGGATCTATCTACAAGCTGCAAAACTATAGTGGTCTTCCTCAAGGCCCCTTGGAGGTTGAGCTTGAGCATGGTTTCCTTGGTCATCACATTGGTTGTAGTCGCAAGGTCAATCAAGTTATTAGGGACCATAATCCTATCTATGTGCAAATTCTCCACTTGGCTACCAGGATTCAAGTACCTTGGGGAAATTACCCTCCCAAGCATTGGATCAGACAATTAACCGACAACATTGATAAAGGGGTTAAGTATTCTTCTTCTCCCATGCCTTTTGAAACACTCTTCCTTGATAAGGTTTTTGTAAATGGGGACATCTTTGTTGGCCTAGAGAAGGGATATTTTGACACATAATTTCTTCAATTCTCTAAGAAGTTCTGCCTCTTCTAGGGTGTGTTGTTTAGGTTGGATCAACCTCTCAGGGTAAGGGGGTGAAATGGATTAAGAGGCATTTTCCTCCTTCTCTCCTTCAAGATATTTAGGTGGAGAAGGTGGGTGAACATTTTGAAGTAACTTCCTAGAGCAAAGGTTGATCTCTTGGATTTCCACAATATAAGCATGATAGGATGCCACCCCATTGTACACCTATCATGCCTGCTTATTTTCCAGTTCAAATTGGGTTGAGCATTCAGTTGAGGTTTCTTAGGTGGGTTATGGTGAGGGAGATATGGTTGAGGTTTAGGTGGAGGCATTAAAGCAGGAGGTTCGATTGTTTGATTCCTCCACCCTTCTGGGTAGTTTCCCCACTGAGGAGTTTAAGTTGGATATCGCTCGAAAGGAGGGTTGATAATTGGATGAGGATAATGAGGAGGATAAGGCCAAGAAGGAGGTATAAGCCATGATGGATGAGTAGAAGTGTACCAAGTTTGGAAAGGTGCATTCTTGTTTAGAATTTAAGGAGGATAGGGTGCACCTTGCATGCCCTATTGATATGCACTAGGGCCTTCAGGCCTCCTTTAGTTAATGAAGTAGAGTTTCTCTGAACCACCTTCTGCCCCTTGGTATACAAAATTCAGGACTAGAAGAGAAGGACATTTGTATCCTTCATGCTTTTCCTTACAGACAAAGCTACATCTATAGCATTCAATAGGAAATCATTCCTAGGATGTATCTTAGTGCATCTAGGGCAAAAGATAGCTAGTGTTCTTTTTGCTTCCTCTTGCTTCCTTCATATATGCATAATATCCATATATAGGGAAAAGGTATGAAAATTTTCACTCTTGAAATCCTACAACATACTTCCTATCTCATGTTTGATGGTTGACGTAGAGTGAGATGCACAAACCAAGCCTTGGCTAGACCTACCCTTTTTCCTAGTAGCCCTAAAGTGGTTCATGAATACTATCTTGATGTCATCATATGGAATTCGTTATATGTCTCCTCTACATAGCATGCTAAGGGTCTCCATTACATCTTCCCTGATCCCTCAGAGAAGAACCAACTAGAGTGAGTTAGGGTCAAGGGTACAATTAGCCATCTTATAATTGAGCTGGAATCTCTCCTCATAGTATTCTAAGGTTTCATCGAGTCCTAAAGTCATCATAAATATTTCTTTCTTTTTTTCTTTCGACCTACAATAATCCTTGTACTTCTCATTAAAGGCTTGTTTCAATTGGTCCTAAGTAGTGATGTTTCCTCCAAGTAAACCCATGAACCAGTGCAAGGCTACATATTTGAGTGTAGATGAAAACAACTTTAGCTTCTGTGCATTAGAGGTATAGTCATAGGTCCTACAAACAACATCAAATACAAACATGAAGGGTTTCTCAGATAGGGAAAATCTCATTCTATATATTTTCAACTATGGCATGGGTAGGCAAGGTGGGCTATTCTTCCCCTAGGGGTTCCTAAAAAATTTATGGTTCCTCACCTAGAGGGCTTTCTAGCTCTCCTGCAATGAGAGAGGGAAGTTCACAGTCACCAAAGAAGAATGATAGCTGGCTACCTAAAGGGATGGGCTTTTTTGACAAGAGTTTTTCTTCACTATCCCTACTCCTACGAGGCATGAAAGAACTAGATCTATTTTTAAATTTTTCCTTTTTTTCCGAAGCTTTCAAAACAACATTACTACTACCGAACAAAGAAAAAATAAGTAACATTTAAGTAGAAACAACACCTGCTTGGACACCTCCCCATGTAACAACGCCAAAAAGTGATGAGCCCAGGTATTTCATCAAGGATGTTGCAACTCCCAAGGTTTCTCAACTTAACTTATCAACCTGGAGTTTGTACAAACTTAGAGGAGACAATGCTATATGCACAGTAGGTTAAGTTCTACTCTTGGCATCCTTAATGATTATATCAGATCAAGGATTATAGAGACCACTCCTTCAGCTAACTACAAAGGGAATTTTTATGAAATCATATCATGGTTGCAAGGGAATGAACATTATTCTATATGCAAAGATGAAAATACCATTCATTAAATGTAAATACTAATTGTAACTTCATGAAAGGGACAGACTATACTAGTTGCAGAAGCGAACTTATGTCATCCTATTTGCACACTAATCGAATCAATGTTATGCTTGCAGGGATCATTAATATAATTGAAACTTGCTTAAAAATATGGATTTCAATCTTAAACACAATTATGGAATTACAAAACTAAGTCTAATCTATTTGTCTTTTGTTTGTAGAGGATGAAGGATAATTTTGCAGTGGTCATGGAGTATCCCTAATAATGGAATCAAATCCTAGGGACTATTATTCAACTTCACAATACAAGATTTAAGGTCATAGGGTGAAATTGGCTGAATTTGGGCAGTGCTACAAGATTGTTATAGGAAGTGCTATTGAAATCACTATTTTTCTACATGACTACCCTATTTTGTTGTAGGAGTAGGTCTGAGAGCTTTCTGAGTGCAAGGATAGTGTCCTGAAGGTGGAGGAAGGTCAATGAAGGTGAATGAAAGATGTGTGAGGCCTTTTTTTAGGTCTAGCACCCCTTGGAGGCCTATCTTGCACAAAATTTCATGTCCACAGTGTCCTTCATTGACCTTGAAAGGATGACCTAAGTGGCAGAGTTCAAGACCAGTATGAGATGTCTAGGATGAGGGTGGAAATATCTAAGTGGATGTGGATGAGTGTGAAAACCCCATGCAAGTCACTTGGAATCCCCTGTAGACCCATAATCCTAACATGCATATATTGATCAATATTGCAGCAAGATAAATCAAGGTGGAAAAGATCAGTTGAATTTTCTTTCTTTAGGATCTACTCTATACTAAAACATGCATTTAATATAATTTCCAAATTAATGTTGTTAATTTCTAACTTATAGAAGCCAAGCATGCAAAATAATTTCAATCATAAACACATATTTTGTTTCTTGTTGTCGTAGACACGTCAACCATACTTCCCACAAGAGAGGTGGTGACCAAACCTGTAACTACAAATTCTGCAATATAATTCCTACTTAAGCAAGGAAAGAAATAAAATGACTTGAAAAAAAACAAGAAAATAATACAAGTGAGGCACTAAAGCCTCTGGGTTGGGCCCAAACGCAAGGGTTTCAATCCTCCACAGTTAACTTAGATGTAAGCCAACAGTAAACTTTCCATTAACAGAAAATAAGAGTCACATACATCATAACAAAGATTAAAATAATTGTGTCAAGCTCTTGGCTCTTAATAGATATTCCTATCTCCAACAAAATTTTGAATCGTAAGGAGCCTTTAGTCTTGTTTATTTATACAAGAAGTGGTCGAGGAGCAGATCCCTTGGGAGGAGGACTGCTTCCCTCCTAAATCTTGAAATTGGTGGATTTGATTCCCTTGGATCTTCACATGCACTTGAGTTCCTTGGCTGCCAGTGGAATTTGAGTTTTTGGTGAGGAATCTTTGGTCTTTAGAGAGTTAATGTAGTGGAAAATCCTCCTAGATTATCTCTAGATGCCTCCAACGAGCCCTTGCATAGTAAATATCTCCACAAATGCTTCTTTTACTTGCATATTAATCACATTAGGCCATGAAATATGACAAGCACCCATTAATATCCCTACTAAGCAAATTATGGCTAAACATGCAAATTAATGTGAGAAAAAGAGAGTTTAAGGGCTAGAAGTGAACACAATGGGCCTCAAAATATATCTATTGATGGGACCCATCAGCTTGAACTAAGTAGGGTGATGTTTTGAGCATGCAAACTGGAATATACAAATGTTGCATGACGAGAGTGACCAAGAGAGGACACGTACTTTACTAACAGGAGGCCAACAAACAATTGTAATGTCGTGAAAGGAGGATTGTCTCATCATTGAATGTTGAGGAGTGGTTATTAGGGTCTCAACTTATTAATGAGAAAAGGATGAGACCAAATATGAAATTATCTACCTTGATCTGAGAACCAAGTACATTACCATATAGCCACGAGTCTTGCAAATCCCTAAGGAATAATGCATTAGGATTAGGATTCATTGATAATAAGCATTCTTTCTATCAAAGAGAATTCCATGTTTGCTTGTTCGTCTAACTCTGGGTTTTTAGCTCGCAAATGTGGTACAATTCCATGTTGTGGAAGACTACTAATAATTCTTTGATTCTTTGAAAGTTCTTGGCAAGAGAGTTGTCTTTTGGAAGCTTGTCAAATTTTAAATGTTGAAACATTAAGAGAGAATCCCCTAGAATAATGAAATCTTTCACCCCTTTGTCTTTGTATATATAGAGGCCTTTGATGAGATCATAGGTTTCGGTGTGATTGTTGGACCGTTTCCTATGCTTTTCCCAAACCCCATGAATACTTAGCTTCAATATTTCCATCAAGATTAAACAAAATCCCTCCCCTCATGTGACCCATTCTCTCTTAAGGTTAATAATCATCATCATTGTAGAATTGAGGCTTCTTTGATCCATCATAGTTATAAGAAGAATTTCGGCGTAAATCACATATAGAAAGACCTTTGTCGACGCGTTTCGAACCAACTAGTGTGATTCATCGTCAAGACAACTTTTCCTTACGATGAACCACACTAGTTGGTTTGAAACGCGTCGACAAAGGTCTTTCTATATGTGATTTTATGCCGAAATTCTTCTTATAATCATCATCATTTATAATTATTCTATATATTACAATATTTATATTAGTTATATTTGTGTTAATTCTAATATCTCTTTTTAATTTAGTTATATAATTATTTTTTCCTTTTATAAATATATTAAATTCATACATATAATTACATTTAGTTACATTCATATCCTTCTTCTTTTATTATTATTATTAAAATACTTTAATCAAAAATTTCTTTATAAGATTGCACTGTTTTGTTTTAAATGTGAAAAAATTCCATACCCTCAAAAAAAATCTTATAAATATAATATAAATTTATTATATGTAATATATAATAAATATCCACTGATAATATTTATTTATTATATATAAAATATATCTTTTTACTCATATTTATTAAATTGTAAAACTATATTTTAAAATAAATATTCATATAATGATGCAAAATCTTTATCATTTTAACAATATCTTGACCCTATTTTAACAGTATCACATAACAAATTGAGCTTTTGATAATAAGTTTGGTGAATATGAAACATGTATATACCTATCATATACATCATTTTCCAAGAAAGATTGAAATCCATTCATATTTTTTAATGTTTGTATGAAAATGATTAATGTTAAAATGGGTCTTATACTATATGACGAAGGAAATTGAACTTTTGAAAATAAATTTAGCTAAGGTTAAAAATGTATACATTATCCATATACATCATTTTTACACCAAGATTGAATTTTAATCAATATTGAATATTATTTTTAATAAATACTAGCGTACTAATTATTATAAAATTATATATAATTATAGATATTTTATTAGTAGTAAAAGGTATTTTAAAGTATTTATTTATTATATTTTTATTTAAGTAATTTAATAAAATAAATTTGTGATTGGACTTGTTTATTATAATTTTATTTTGCATGAATTTTTTTTATTAATAATTGAAAAAAATGTTATTTTTTGTTGTTAATTTAGTAATAAAAGTTAAATTATTTATTTTTATCTATTAATGTAATTTAATGGTAATTCATAGAAAAATATTCTTATCAAATGTTTATGATACATTAATACAATATAATTTACCAAGCCAACTCTTTTTCACTGTGAACAAAAAAACATTAATTCATGCTGGACATGTATAAATGTGATTTTATTTCCGGAGGGAAAAAAAAAACAAATGAAAAAAAAGTATTTATTTTTCTACCAGAGGGATGAATGTTGTTACTATCGATATATGTTGTTAATGATCATCCCCATGAATACTAATAACTATGATATTCAAACAATGACTAATAATAAATAATGCAAAACAACCGAAATCAACCCTTGGATCCGATGACCAACTCTGCTCACTTCCCATCAGCCGTTACTTGGATAATAGTGAACAACAGTATTGAACGGAGTCCTCCAAACGGCCACTCGCATCAAACCTGACCTGAACGTAGGTGCTACTCTCCTTGTATAGACAAACTAACGAACAATATTGAATAAATCAGGATGGCCATCGTTCCAATTTCTCATGGAACGAGCCTCCCATCCCTCATCTTGTCGATCCAGTAACCAAGAGACGACTCAGTATCCTTCGTACTGCAAAATCCATGATCCCTGCACTTCTCGGTGCTCGCCAAAATCTTGAACGGAAACTTCAAAATGACGTCCAGAAACAACCAATCTGCCAGATCCTGCATTCTTGTTGGCCACAGAAAATTAAGGCGAACAATCTCATCCCACACAGGCCCCTTATCACACATCATCTCCACAAGGCTCAGAGATTCATCCACCATGTGCGCAGCCGGAGGCAATTGCAGTCCAAACTTGGCAGCCAAAACAGGCCAGAGCTGCTTCCAGGTGAAGGCATCCCCATTAACAGTATTGAACGCCTGATTCCGAGCTGTAACATCAGTGGCAGCCCACACTTGCTGCTCGGCAACAAGCTCCGCATCGGAGGCATCCATGTACGCCTCTTCCCAGCAGGCCCGGCTTCCCGGGAACACGAACGGCAACGCAAGAAACTTGCAGAGCGTGGCATAAACCGCCAGGCTCCCGATCACATTGATGAAAGATCGAGCGGATTGGCCGAAAATGATGCCTGGGCGATGCACAGACCAGGTGAGCCGTCCTTCTTTCTTCTTGGCTCTTTGTAACAGCACATCCTCCAGCGCATAATAGAAATTATAAGCGTTTGGCAGGCGAGGGGTATCTTCTCTCAGAGGAAGTTCGTGTAGCCCGGGCGGCGGGAAGCCGAGGGCGTGATAATGCTTTGTTCCCGTCTGCAGACAAATGTGCTTCAGGCCTCCGGCAACGGGTAAGAGAGCATCGAGTGCATTGCAAAACATGTCGCTATTTTCTCGATAATGCTCCAATGAATCGTCTGCGAAATGGGCAGCCCAGGTGACCCAGAAGACATGGGTCACGTCTGAAAGAAGCGAGATCTTGGCAAGCGTCTCATCTCTGTCTGCCAAATCACAGGCTATGAATTGGATTTTGTGGGCGATTTTTTCTTCGAACCATTGATGCTGCAGAGGAATCCGGGCGATTCCATACACCTTCCATCCGGCCTTGACAAGAATCTGTGCAAGAGCAGTCCCCACTAGGCCTGTTACTCCCGCTATCAGAGCCACCTTCACGGACTTATCATCATCAACTTGCCCATTGCTCGTTCCTGTCAACGCCATATCCATTTCTTCTAAATCCAACAAAATCTACGCCAGCGATTTTACACAGAGCACTGAATTTGTTTCTCAACGCCTCTCTGAATCATTGCCCCCACTTCGTCGGAGCAACAAAGGGAAGTTATGGTTGCCCATGTCGTCCAATGAATTTAAATGGCTGGCTTGCTGTTGCGTTTTGAATTAACAAAGCCACATTATTTTGATTAGTCCTCCAAATTATTATTTTTTCAGTATAGGGCATGGCTGTCTGGCTGGTTGCCATGAGCCTGTGATTGAAGAAGGTTCCGTGGGTGTTTCTTTGAGATTTTAAATTTAGGGCAAGGTTGAGTGGAGGCGTGTATCTCTCTGCGATGGCGGCTGCTTTAATCCAATCCCATGCGATCCCTGCTTGTGTATTTAGTCAATGGTCTAATCCACCAGCGTTTCCTTTTCGTACGCAACTTGTCATGAAACTGCTAGTAATATATATATAATATCTGGATTCATAGTTGCAGGAATTTTCTCTTTAAGAACCAGGTAGGAATTGTTGGGCTGGCAATGTATTATGTTGGAAGACAAAGTTGGAATTACTATGAATAGTGATATTCCTTTGTTTTCTTTGTCTACTTAATTGGGAAAGTACTTTTATGTCATTTTGATGTTTATATATATATATATATATATATATATATATTCAGTGTCTGTTTCCACGCCATTTCGAATTAGGTTTAAACACTATTCAATTTAACTCTTACATTTTAAATAAACAATTAAATATTCAATACTGAACAAACACCATTGAATGTTCAATGCTTGACAAACATGAAACAGGAGTGCAATAATCTGTGAAATGTGTGACAGGAATATGCTACACGACAAGTTGTCAAGTTGTCGACTAGACATTTTTTAACATTTGAATATAATGATTTTGAATCATTTATAAAGTGTGTGAAAGGGAATCTGTTACAAGTGGGCAGGTAGATATATATATATATATATATTTTAAAATAATGAAATACAAGGTTAAAAAAAAGGTTATTTTTATGTAAACTCGTTTATTAGGTTTAGGAACCATGTTTGTTTTGTGCTTTTCAATACTAAGTACTCAATTAAAGTTAACCATTTTGATTATCATTAAGTACAATTTTTATTTAATATAATTTATATTTTAATTTTGATAATATATTTATATATTTACTAAATATATATAGTGATATAATTCATAGAATTTTTATTACTATATTTTTAATTAATATAAATAATATATTTGATTTTTTTTGGGGATAAATGGATATTTTTATTAATAAAAAAAAAGTTTTATATAGTTTTATCTTCCAAAAGAGGACTAAAAATTAAGGAGATATTTGATATGAAGGAAACTCTTTGGGAATTAAAGATTTCATGGAGGGAAAGGCCTATGACATTTGTATGACTTTCCCCAAACCTTTCCCCAAACGGACTAATTGTTCACCGTCTTCTTGAATCCATGCCTTATTTCTCATGCATCCTCATTTTTTGGCTTGTTCACTCAAGACCACCTTTAATTCCATTGTTTGAACCCCAAGACTCGACTATGAGGAACATGAACCCAATTGCTTTCTTTAAAGATAAGTCTTAGATATAATCCTAGCCTCAAGAGTTGGCATGTCTTTCACATATTTTCCATGTCATTCTTCTGCAAGGGAAATCAATCATGGGTCATCCATATCTATATCTTCTAGTAGGGCTTTTGCTTCAACTTCTTTCAGAGGAAGGCTATTCATTTCCTGTTCTTCAAGAGACTTTTGCATGACCTCTATATGGTTATGGGATTTACCTTCTCTTAATTGCATGCTTGATTGAATGTTGACTTGTTTTGGAGACTCCTTCAAAGAGTAGGGACACTGGAACCTATTTTTAGATCTAGGGATTTGGTGAGGATTTAAGGTAACCTATTTTTAGATCTAGGGATTTGGTGAGGATTTAAGGTACCCTTGGAACTCAAATTTCTTCTTCTTTGTGGGACTTTTCCCAAATCAGTTGTCTCTTTCTAAGTAGGGATTTCTTCAAATGAATCCTTCGTATTCATTGGACAGTCCCTAATAAAATGCTTGTATTCATGACAACATCTACATCTAAAGGGGATATCTTCGTAATATAGAGACTGCTTCAAAACACTCACAAATATCTATGGAGGCTGAAAGAAATTGGGAGATATTCATGTAAAAACAGATGCATGGGTATGAAATGTACGTAACTCTCTTGATAGCATTTGATGCTTTGAAAAATTATCCTATGGCATTGCAGTTGCCTTCAAGGGTTTCCTCCTCGTAATATTTCTTAGGAAGAGAAAAGGGATGGACCCAAACCACGACTGTAATGCAATCCTCCTTCTCCATATTATATTGCTCCTTCCATAATGACATCAAGAGCCTTGCATTGTTGAGAAAATGTGGCCCTCCTCCAAAGACCCTTGATATGTCCTCCAAGCTATAGAAAATAATTATAAAAAATCTTGGCCCCTAAATTTAAACTATTTGACCCTATGGGTTTCATTTATTTCGAATCCACCCAATCAAATTATTTTAAGGCCATAATTCAATAAATTTGCAGATCAAAGCATGATCTTGCATATATCAGATATATTCCCTAATTTTACTAAATTAAACCTCATATTTTGGATCTCGCACTACTATTGGAAGGTAATGCCCTAGATTTTTAGCTTGCCATGATACACCCAACAAAGGGGTTGTTATGAAACAAGAAACTCCACTTGTCCAACTACTCTATGAAATTGATGTCGAAAATGAGGAGATTGATGAAGAATACCAATAAATCTAGACTCACTATCAATTCTCAAAACAATATAGTGAAAAGAGCGGGTAGAGCCCCCCTCTTGACAATCAAATTATAAACATATATGCAAAAATAAATATTAGTGTTTGCAGATCAAAACCAAAGCTCTAAAATGTTATTAATGATAATGTGATTTATCATTTAAAATGTTTTTATATTAGTTTATAATATTTCTAATTATTATTTTCAAGTTACATAATTATATTAATTAATATTATTTAATTAAAAATTATAATAAATTTAATATTAATAATTTAATTTAAAAATATATTTAAAACAAATCAAAACGAAGTATATAGTGAGCTCGAGAGGCTTCTCCTCAAGCTTTTTGAACATAGGAATAAAATCTTATATCAAACTAAATAATTCATTTCTTTCGGTCCGATAGACCAAAGTTTGGTCTTAGTGGACGTTAACCATCATCATCGTAATAAGCTTTTAATGGTTATAATTAGCGTTTCATTTAACATGTACAAAAACAAAATTTTAAACTCATAGAAAATGAAAATGTGGAAATGTCATTTCAAAATTTTATATCATTTGCCAGTGGAGTAATAAACTTAAACAAAAAGATGTAAATTATATTTTTTTTTTCATTTCCATATGCTTATGCTTATTAATTTCAAATTTTTAAAATTAAATAAGAAAAAATGGAATTATAATCAAAATTTAAATTTAAATTCTTAAAACTTGTATTCTCATTTATATATAAATGAAAATGCATTTTGTAAATGCACAATTTTCACGTGAATCTTGTGTGGATCTGCCACAATCCATGTGTGGTTGTCCTAACACAAAAAAAATAAACACATGAGCCTATACAAAAAATATACTATTAATCTAGTGCATCAAGAAACTATAACAAGAAAAAAACATATTGTTTAAACAATCACTAAGTCATAGTCCATACAAAAATATAAAAATATAAAAATATATGTCATACAAAATGGCTACAATGCAACAATATAGCTATAATAATATACATAAAATCAAAATAGGTGCCCATCCACATAGGGCCAATGGAAGAACTAGATTTTTTTAAAGCTACAAAAATTTGTCGCCAACCATAATCCATGATCCATGAGTAGGCCTTCTTTAGAAATCCAGTCATCGATCCTATTCCTCTCCTTATCAACATAGAAACATGTGAAAGATGTGAAGAATAATATGATACAGTTAATTTCCCCAACAATATCATCAAGCAATAAATTCCTGTACTATTGATTCTTGTTAACTGAGTTAACAACAACTAAAGAGTCCCCAAATTACTGAAGATGTGTAACTCTTTTTTAAATAGAAGAGTTTATAAGAGCACGACAAGCATATACCTCAACTCAATTGTTTGACCCCCTACCCAAAACCATCTTAACAAGAAAATAATGATTTCCATTTAAATGTAAAACAAAACCCCCACCACAGGTGGGAAAATCCCCTTCGGATGCATGGTCAAAATCACTCCACGACTTGGAAAACTCAAGTTCCTCAACGAAAACAATGCCATGTAGGGAGATCCATGACAAAGAATAATGAGAAAGTATTGCTATGTCCTCTACCACTATTTTTTCTGGCTATGAAGGAGAGTCCAAAAATATCACTTTGTTCAGTGCAATCCAAATACCCTAGCTCAGGATCAGAAGAAGCGTACAATAAGCCTATGTAGTCTTATCCACTATCCACACCTACTAGGCAACCAGAAAGGATAAACCAACCCACTGAAAGTTTGGCTCGAGAGTGGATTTAGAGGAATCACATACCT
The DNA here is from genome assembly GCA_000404065.3 of Pinus taeda. Taxonomy (NCBI): domain Eukaryota; kingdom Viridiplantae; phylum Streptophyta; class Pinopsida; order Pinales; family Pinaceae; genus Pinus; species Pinus taeda. The sequence goes on along the minus strand of APFE030718331.1, from coordinate 38,567 downwards.
GAACTGCAAAAGGACAATGAATGAAGAGATGTTCAATATATTCCCCATTGTCCATGAATAAATCACAACATCACAATCCGATTTTAAACGAACACTGCATAATATCTCACATAGGAAAATTTCCAGCCATAATATCCTAGACCAATAATTTGGATTTTTTTAGACACTTAGCCTTCCATAGAACTCCCAAACACTAATCTAAAGCATTTTCTTGCATATTCAAACTAATATATAGATATCCAATCTTTGGAGTATAATTTCCATATGGAGTATAGGCCCACACTAGCTCATCCACCCTATCACAGAGCCGAATGTGTGTGGAATGCAATGCTACAATAAAAGAAGACCATTGCACCCAAATATTATTTTGTAAGAGTAGATCCCTTGGACACTTCTAACCCTATATCCACATAGTATTTCGTTTAGGAGCATCAATATGACCCAAACACGTAATGGCCTAATCATGCAAAAAATCGATAACAGGCAGAGAAAGTATGTGTTACTCCATATAGTAAAGCCATAGATTATACCCTATGTGTAAAATATAACCATTACTAACCTTCTGTTGTGGTAAAAACACAACCCCCCCATTATTGATTTGCTCAACTAAGATAATGGGGACCCTTTCTATAAAAATTTTGGCTAGGCACCTTTTTGGATTTTTATTTTAGTTGATTGCCCTACGCTTCTGTTAATTTTTAGTTTTCTTTCGATTCTTGTTTTGATTGCTTGGTTAGAATCTATTTTTTATAAGCTTCACATTGACGCTTGTTTCGCCTCATTTGGTCAACTGGTTTGAAAATGGCACTCAGTTGAAAATCTGATTATTTAGCTAGCCTGGGTTAAAAATGCATAAAATGCACAACATCGCATTTTGTAAATGAATTTGTCCAATAACGCATTCAGTTTAAATATTAGCTCGTAGAGGGTTTTACTAACATTTTTCATTATCCAGCCAAATAATTAAGCATCGGGACTTAAGAAATTCACTCCAATTTTCTAATCAAATCTTAATCTCGAAAAAACCAAACGTTCAAGTGGCTGTAGTTTATTTTTCTAAATTTTCATTTATTTTCTAAATAGCTGTAGTTTTATTTTTAGTTATAGTTTAAAAACTTACGTTCATAAAAACAAAACAAAAAATGAAAATTTAAGCTTAAAATTAAATATTTAAATTAATTAATAATATATTATATAATTAATTTAATTAAATTAAAATTTAAACAAACCAAAAATAATATTAAATATTAATTTAATTTAATTTAATATTATTAATTTAATTAAATTAAAATTAATATAAAAAAATAAAAAACGTTATCGGGTCGGGAGTTTCATTCGGTACATGATATAAAGAACCCCGATATCACCTTCCTCCCGATATGCCGACCCGATATGCACACCCCCGACTTACCGATACCATAAGAGCTCATCGGATCGGGAATTTATTTGAAGACCCCCGACGGCCGATACCGATGACCTCCATACCCCGATATGCCGATCCGAAAAGTATTAAAGGCATTACCATAAATTTATTGCACATGGGTTAAGCGATGGTTTTATGAATGGGTAATGGTTTATATCATTATGTTTAAAAGTTCTCATACGTAGGGAGTAAGGTGAGTCATGGTCATGTTTTAAAGTTTATGTGTTATTTTATATATGAGTGGAGTTAATATGTGAGGTAGGGTAATATAATTAGTTTATAGTTTTAAATATATATTAGTTAATATATATTAATATGTAATATGTAATATTATATTATTTAAAATAATATGTAATATATTATATTAGTTAAATTAATATATATTATTTAATTAATAGTTTAGATTAATTAATTATTAATATTTAATTAATTAATTTAATTTAGATTTAAATATTATTTAGAATTAGTTTTTAATTAGATTTAATTTGTTTATAAATAGTTAATTAGATTAATAAATAGGTTATTAATAATTAGTTTAGTTTATAATTAACAATTAATTTAGAATTAATTAGAGTTCTAATTCAGGATTTAATTTTTATTTCAAATGCTCATTTTTAGCCCAGCAACAGAATTTCCAGATTTATATCAGATTTGGCCCATCAACTTTGGAAGCTCATAACTTGAGTTCTACTTGGCCAAATGAGGCCCAGGATGGCTCATTGGAAAGAGAAAATCAAGGAGAACATTTTGGAGGAGGTTTCATCAACAGATTTGATCATTTATTGGACCAAAAAACAGGCAGAAGATCAGGCTCCGAATTTTGGAAACAAAATCAATTTTCTGAGTCATTGTTTTCAATTTCATTTTGTCCAAAGCCTCTTCTAATTGCAGATCCATTGGCCAATGATACCCTTTGCCAATCAAATCATTCCAAGCATCAATACGTAGCTTATATTTTGTTTTTAATTATTTATTTAAATAGAATTTGATTGGGTTTGATTTAATTGCCAGAAATGATATTTTGATGCCATTTTAAATTATTTTGATTTCTTTTGCAGGAAAACAGTGGAAGAAATATGGAAAAAGAATCTCAATCAATGAGAAGGCTCCAGCAATTGAAGATCAGAATTAGGAGCAAGTAAAAGTGGATTTAGCATAATTCTTTTGAACAAACTCTCCTCTCTAAACATTCTTTTACAAAGATTATAAATAACATAGTGCAGAATGGAATAAGGGCTGCTCTCCTCTGCAATTTTAGAGCTTCTAAAAGCACTATTGTAATTGGAATTTAGAGTTGTAGGAGAGAGAAGTGAAAAATCTCAGATCTGGGGATTATTGAGGATTTTCCCTTTGTATATTGAATTATGCATGAAGAACAAAGCTTGCACTATTGTGGCTCTAGTTTTAAAGGTACCAATTCAAGCAATGTAAAGGGCTGTTGGAGACCAAGGACAGAGGAATGGATGCAATAAATTGGTATTTCTAATAGTATTGTTTCAAATATCAGTTTTAATTTTATGATGATAGGAATGTGTCATTTTATTCATGTTTGTGCATTATTGTCAATTTGGGTAATTTGTCACAATCTTGTTATTATGTATCTCTGTTTTTTATGGATTAATTTCTCATTTTTGAGTAACTAATTACTCTGAAATCTGTCTTATGAAACTGATTTTATTGAATGATAATATGTTGTGAACTATTTCCACATATCATTATTCAATTATTGGATTTATTGATTTAATACTCAATATCATTTTGTGAACTACTTCCTAAATGTTGTTGATTTATTATTTCAGTTTTAAGGTCTCAATAGAATGTGTTTTGGTAACCATAATATCAGTTAATTGAATTAATTCATTAACTTGATATTCATTATAAACAAGACATATTTAAATCTCAATATTTTAATTATCTTGCTCTTAGTTGGGTTAGATCTATATCTACCTAATTAAGATAGGATTTAGATTAGTTTCTTTTGCTTGCATCATAGAATAAACTTGCATTTAGAGTAAATCTACATTCTTTTAAGTCCTCTTCTCAAAGAGGCAAAACTTTAGTTGTGGCTTGGCTGAACCCAAATCAGCTTAAGGGTCATTCTCTTGCCTGATCAGCAAGGAGAAGTGATCTGATATCCCTGTCTATTGGTAGTGAAAGACATATCATAAACCAATAGCAATAGGGAGAAGGTAACTGGACCTAGATGAATAGTCGGAGCCACCACACCAAACGGAAAAGGAGCTGCTTTTAAGGTCCGGACCGGGTGGTTATCCCCCAATGTTGTTGCAGCGATTTTCGAGGCATCAACACCTTCCAACATAAAGCAGAAGCCACCAGATCGAAGGAATGGAGAACTTCCTACGACCATGGATATATTATGCCTCGACTTGCTAAAAAACCACACCCAATCCTCCAGAGAGGGGAGCAATGCATTTCTCTATAATCACCCTTGTATAAAGACTCTAGATGGAGAGAAGCCTCCATGTAATTTTAGCAGCAAGATATTTTGAGAATAAGAAGATGTTTTGAGTCCCCAACCCTCAAGGAGTTTCAAAACTACCAACCTTCTCCAATGAACGCATGGCAATATAAATTGATCCTTTGAACCTTCCGACAAAAATTTGAAACAAAACCTTTGAATTCTATCGAGGATACCATTACAAAACTGAGATAAAGACATCCAATAATCTGGAATTGCTTCCAGTACCGATTTAACCAAGACCATTCTGCATACCTGGGACAATAAACAAAAGCACCAACCAATGAGCTTTTTTCCAGGGCCAATAGCTAGTGCTAATCAACTTTAAGATAATTGTTCGATTTTAAGTGGAAGCCTAGATACTTGAACCTAGAATCCAACTCCAAAATTTCATAAGGGAAAATAGAATAAATATTTACAATCTCCTACAACTCTCAATTACGAACAACAATGGAAGAGGTTTTATCATTGATCACCATCCCCATCGCAACCTCGAATAAAATCAAAATCTCAACCAATTTATTTAGATCATAGCCCAATCCATTGCAAAAAATAAGTATGTGATCAAATAATAGTAAGTGTGTGATCGTCAACAACTGAGCAACCACCACACCTTGAAATTCCTTTCTATGAACCACATTCTTGATCATAAGACTATTATGAAACCAGCTCACAAAAAGATAGAAAATATAGATTAACGCCTTAGAAATAAGCCTCTTTGAGGAGGAAACCTCCTTTACATTACACAAATGAACAATTCTTGGATGATACAAATGAAAAGACATCTTTTCTATATATAGGAGTCTATGGGGCCATAATATAATCAGAGCCAACATAACAATAATAATGTAAAGGCACAACAATAATAATAGCAGGCTTCTATGGGGCACAATAATAACAATAAGGGGTTACACTAGTAGTATAGGTACCTAACATGCCCCTCTCCTTCAAAAAGTGTTATCCTCAATGCTTGAGTAGTTTTGGATGCTTCTGTATAAAATTATCATCCTTCCATGTGGAACCTTCAGTGGGTAAGTTCTTCCACTTGGTGAGATACTCTGGAATTGGTTGATTTCATAGTTATCAATTTCTCGGTTCTATGACTGCTTCAGGTTCCAATATTGTTTTTCCTTCCTTGTAAAGTTCTGGTAATATTGTTTGAACTGGGGGCTTCTCCAACTTTTGAATGATTTTTCACCCTGGTTCATCATTCTTCCATTCATCCCTTGTTTTGTTTATCAAATTTGGTTGGATAATTATACCAACCTCTAGCATTTCTGCAACCATACATTCAATTTCACTCCTTTGGGCATATGCATATCTATAAGGCCTAATGTTTGGAGGAACACCTCCTGGAATCAAATGAATAGCATGATCATGATCACTAATAGGTGGGAGGCCTTTGTGAGTCTCAAATACCTTGGAATGATTGTCCAAGACATTTTGGGGATACGGAGAAATATATGATTTCAATGTGCAAACCTCTAGCGAACATAATTGCACAATTACACCTCTTTGTTCTTTCTTTTGAAGCTTTTTCATTCTGTTAGAGTTGATTATGTTTCTCGGTTTCCCTACGATACCCCTTAATTCAACTTCCTTTCCTTCCAAAGAAAATTTCATGAAAAGTTCTTAAAAATTAAAAGCTATTGTACCCAAGGATTGTAGCCATTAAACTCCTAGTACAACATCAACACCACCGATTGGAATGGAAAACATTGGGATATTCAATACATATTCTCCCATGGATAGCTTGATATTATGGAACTTTCCAGAGCAATTTAATTCCTTGGTTATCTTACAATTAATAAAATTATGGTTACTACTTGAATCAATCAACACTAGTACCTTTTTCTTCTTGATATGCCCTTCTATCTTGAGAGTTTGAGGAGTGGTAATTCCGGCCAATGCATTACAAGATATGGTTGGATTCATTTCTTATTTCTCTAGGGTTGGTTCCCAGTGAGTATAATTTTCTTTTGACGTTTCTTGATCCTTTCCTTCTTGATATTTCACTGCTTCAACCTTCTTCTTCTTGATATGTCCTTGTATCTTGAGAGTTTGAGGAGTGGTAATTCCTGCCAATGCATGCAAGATATGGTCAGATTAATTTGTTCTTTCTCTAAGGTTGGTTCCTGGTGTATATCATCTTCTTTTGACATTTCTTGATCCTTTTCATGATTAGGAGGCCTTTCTTATAGCAACTTTGTCCCACCTTCCTTGAAACCTTCCATGTCTTTCTTCAAATCTTTCGTGCCTTTCTTCCAATATGATTTCCTACCATCGATATCATATTCCATGGCATAGGTAAAACTATTTATCTTTTGATTCTCTAGAATATCATTTACCCTTATATTCAATTTTTGGAAGTCCTCAATGTGCTCTACCATTGAACCCTTATGTTTGAGATTTATCAATTGGTTAAAGAAGGTTTTGCTCGTTGTATCCTCATAATGTGCTATCATTTCCTTCATGAAAATTGACCACGTGACAAGTGGTTTATGATAACAAAGCCCTTTATACCATAAAAATTGATTCGGTTCTAAATAATTAGATGCATTACCTACCTTTCATAAGAATTGTACACCATATAAATCAAAATATTTCTCCATCTATAGTATCCATTTTACTGGATCCTTGCCATCAAACTTCCTCATCTTGCTTTTTCTTGATCTTAGGAGCTCGATATTTAAACGACTGTCACTTTGTAATTTTGGATCTTTAAGTTCTCAAATTTCAGCCTATAATATCCCTCTGAGTTCTCTTTCTAACTCCGTAAGTCTTATCGTAATTCGATTCTCGAAGAAAGATTTATTCCAAATCTCCCGTGATGACCTAATTATAGAGTAGTTCAATAGGGTGAACTTGTACATTATGCCACGTGTCACTGTTTTAAGCTCAGGTTCTAAAAATTATACCCAAACAAAATAAAGTCTGTCCTATTTCTGCAACCTCTTACGAAATTTCAATCTGATGCTCAGAGAAAATGTTATGATGATTTTCCCAAAGTCAATTGCTTAGGATGTAATTCGGCAGTATGCAAAAACCCTAGCTTCCTCAGATAATATATCTGAAAATATAGCGAGACAAGATCTAAAATTCAGACCCAAGGTTTAGACCTATTTCATCTCAAATGGGGTTTTTTCTAGCTTCTTAAACTTAGTATCTAAAACGTTATAATGAAATTTACATGATGACCTATTTTAGATGAAATTATGGAGCTTGCAAAAACCCTAAATTCCTCAAATCATATCTCTAAAAATATAGTGAGACAAGATCTAAAATTCAGAACCGAGGTTCAGCGAGATTTCATCTCAAATGGGTTCTTTTTTTAGCTTCTAAAATGTCATAGGTAAAACATTATAGCGAAAATTCCACGATGACTTGTTTGGAGTAGCGAAACCCTAGAATCCAAAGCTCTAATACCAAATGTTATGAAGGAAGCTCAAAAAAAGATAGAAAAGATAGATTAACACCTTAGAAATAAGCCTCTTCGAGGGGGAAACCTCCTTTACATTTCACAAATGAACAATTTTTGGATGATAAAAATGACAAGACCTCCTTTCTATATATTGGAGTCTATGGGGTCATAATATAATCATAGCCGACATAGCAATAATAATGTAAAGGCACAACAATAACAATAGTGGGCTTCTATGGGGCACAATAATAACAATATGGGGACTAAATGGGTACAAAAATATGATAAGGGGGTTGCAGTAATAACAATATGGGGTTACTCTAGTAGTATACGGACCTAACAAAGATTGAGACCCTAAAAATAATAATAATAATAATAATAATATAGGGGATAAAGGGAACCCCTAGTGAAGACTATGTTGTGCTTGAAAGAACTATGAGGTAGAGCCATTGATCGAGACAAAAAAGGAGACATAGGTGAAGCATCCCATGATTCAATTAATGAATTTTATATCAAATCCCACATGTATGAGAAATAGTTATATAAGGGATCGATTAACCCTATCATAGGTTTTAGATAAATCAATCTTGAAGACAACTTCCTTTAATGTTAACTTCTTTATACTATGTAATCTCTCCTAGGCCACCCCAATGGCCTCATGAATTTTTCGCCCAACCAAAAACTCTAACTGATCTTGGGATATAACCTTCGAGAGAATAGGCTTAATCTTTTAGGAAATGACCTTATAAACATAGTTACAGATGGATATGGGACATAAATCCTCAAAATAGGTAGGGTTTTTAAGCTTTGGAATGAGGGAAATGAAAGTGGAGTTAAGGAAGGGAGGATCTGTCCATCATGATGTGACTAATTCACAACCTATAGGAGGTCTAGCCCAATAAAATCAAAGAAACAAGTGAAAATTTATATAGGCCAACCATTCTAGACTGGGCTCTTATCTTTTTGAAATCTAGTAAGGAACATTTTTAACTCCACTTCTGAAACATCCCCCACCAACTCTTGGTTTTCAACATCACCCATAAGGCACATAAATAATTGAGCCACCCTAATAATCTCAGCAATGTTGACCCCCTAGGGCTCTCGAAAATACCCTTGTAGTGATTAAACCCCATATCAGCAAGCCCATCAAAATTTTACACCACACACCCATCCTCATCCTTCATCCGCCAAATGGTATTTTGTAATTTCCTACCTTTAACGTAGGCATGGAAAAGCATGGTGTTTTCATTGCCACTATCTCGCCAAAAGGCTCTACTTTTGAGCCTCCAATCCTCTTCATTATTCGTTGAGATATCCTCCCTCATTGTCATGAGTCTATGATAAAAATCACATGACTCTTGTGAACGAAAAACCTCACCCCCTGCTCAGAAAAAACCTCTATATTTTTTTCAACCTCCAAGAGATCCTCCTCTTCCCTCCTTCACATTAAAACTGCCTCATATTTTACCACATATTTGATATGTTTAAGATTATGAGAATTTTTCCCTGCAGAAAAGCCACCCAATATGCCGTCAAAAGGTCTCTAAATTTTCTTAACCAACTCAGTAAATGTGTCATATTTTAACCAATTTCCACTCATTTTAAAAGGACTAGTAGGTTTCCAGAGTATTCCCTTAACCTATATACATATAGGGGGATGACCGGAAAGGCCACCAATACCAACCCATTTTCAGATAAGAGGAAAAGACTAAAGAGTAGAATTGGCCATCAAAAATCGATCAATCCTCTTAGCAACTTGATCCTCCCCCACTCTTTTATTATTCTAGGTAGTTTTCAAATGCATAGAGGGTACATCAATCATTAGATAGATATTAAGTTTATGAGTAAAATAATCTAGTTAAGGAACCCATCGTCACCTGAGACCCCCAAGACTTCGCATCACCAAATGAGAAATTCAGGTCACCTTAAAAGAGTAGATTTGCAAATATCAAAAGGGAATTCTAAAGCGACGAGTTCCAAAAAACAACACAATCATTGTGCGACCAATACAAATTTATAAAAGTGAAAACTTAATCGAACTCTAAAGAGTAACCCACCAACTTCAAACCATATTGGACACTCTAGAAATTTTGAGGGTGTATCTGATCTAGGTGGATATTCTTGGCCACTCGCCTATTCTATTTGGACCCCCAACATTGTTTCTTACCGTTCCCTTAATTGTAGCACAATCTACTATTTATGACAATTTTTTAGGCCCTAAACTTTTGGAGCCATTTTGAGGATCTAAACTATGTTCTTTTGGAAAATGGATAAACACATGGCCCCCAATATGGGTTTGTAGTCGAAAGTTATAGTTCTCAGATAAATATTTCTAACAAAGAATCATATGCATCAAACGAAGATTGTATGCCAATGTTACAACCCTAGGAAGCTGATGTACCAATTTACCTCGACAAGGCCCATAGAATTTTCATGCTTCATCTCCTAGTGTTAGATTTTTGGATGTTTAGGGTTTTCCATTGAAGTTTTGTTTTCATTGCAACAACATTTTTTTGTTTATATTTATATTTCATTTTTTTCTTTCATAAATTTCGATCAGTGGTATCAAAGCGGTCTGCTCTTTCTCTGTTTTTTTGTGCATGTCCCCAACGAGGTCGGGATATAAGGACTTAGGGATTGAACTAGTTGACCCTTTGCAAGAACGACCTTGCCGACCCCGACAGACTCCCATGTCAGAAGAAAAGAAAGATGAGGGAGCAGGAAATACTTTCAAAATATTGCACAAGTAATCCCTCAAGTTAAAAAGGAATTGGTAAATGCATGAATATTGGCTAAACTTTTGCGCCAAATGTGGTGATGAAATTTCAAAATTTTACTCTTTTATCGAATTGAAGCCCTCAAAATTCATATAAGAATTGTGAATTTTGATTTTGAGTAAAACAAAAAAATTTGGAGAATTATGTTGTTGTCCTAAATATATTTTTTACAAAAAAATTAGTGTTGTATAATTTGTCAATTTTCCATTAAATCAAATTATTTTCCTTGCAAATTTCCACACATCTTAATAGGTATGTGTGTGTTGGCATAGAAAAACTTAGTTTAAAATGTGTAATATATATATAATATATATTATATATATATTATATATATTTATGTATGTGTGTATGTATGTAATGTTATGTATGTATGTACATACATATCACACACACACACACACACACCACACACACACACACACACATATATATAATATATATAAGTATCATCTACCGGGGTAAAGAATCTAAGTTTCTCATATTAAATATTTATTTATTTTTATGCAAAATTATATGTTTTTATGATCTTTCGAAGTTGGAAAAGTAATATTTCAATTGCATTTTGCATAAACATGTGTTTGTGTAATATTTTTTCAACTATTTAAATAAATTGAAAAATGAAGAGTACCCTTTTCAGGATGACTTGTAAACGAATATTGTGGTATTTTTTGGAATTTTTTCATTGTGTATATTTTATGTTATTAATTTTTCATTCAACCCCTTTGAAACTATCCAAAAAAATTCAAGAATAATGTTTAAAAGAAAATAGATTAAAAATATCATATGAATTCAAAAATTTAAAACTCTTATGCCATTGGATAGAGGATTCCTTCATGAATCCAACATGATCAATTCTTCCACCTAAAGACAAGTATTTCCTTAAGTCTACTAGGTTACAAAATGGTGTTGCATAGAAATATGCAGAAGGGGAACTAAAACTCTATTCTTTTAGTCTCTCAATAGCTTGATCAAGCATTTAAAATGCTCGATCTAGTGTTTAAGATAAAAATTAAAACATCTTGATTGAGGGTTCAGAAAACCCTCAGTCAATCCCTTAACGTGGTTAAAAAGTGGATCGATTGATCTTTAATGCTTGATCGAGCCACCTCTTTTAATTTTGTGCTCAGGATGTATTGGCGGCAAATTTCAAAAAAATGGCTTGATCAAGCCCATTACTCGATCAATCCCCTAACCTCGGGTTACATAGAAGCTCGATCAAGGTTTGTTTTAATTATCAATTGAGTAATACTTAAGCACTCAAACAGATCCATTGAGGGCTTAAAGTTTGCTCGATAGAGTCTCTTTTTTTCACCCACAATGCATGCTAGCTTGCAAAAAAATGTAACCCAACTCTATGCATAGACCCAAACGAGATGATGGAAAAATTTTCCCAAATCCTTTGGCAGCTGCACTCATGCGATACATCTTCATCTGACAGCCACCTTGTAGGCACCACTCCCTTTATGGTACAATTCAACTTTCACATTCCCATATTTGAAGGCCCAATAGATGTAGATGTCATAGATAAATGGTTAAATCTATTGGAAAGCTATTATTTGGTTCATGATTTTTCCAATAGGTAAAATATTTTTTTTGCACTCCTAAAAGATGCACCCCATTTTTAGGATTGGTTGGAAACCTACTATAAATAGAGGGATGAGGGATAATTCTCACTATTGTTAACCACACCTACTTGGAATTCTTTTCGAGATGCCATCAAGGAACAATATACCCTATCGGGAGATATGAAGATAAGTACATAAAATGGAACAAATTGTGGTAGGGAAGTGACCAAGACATGCCAGAGTTCACATATATTTTTCATACCCTTCACAAAAAATTGGGTATCAAATATTTTGAGTGGCATTTGGTACTCATGTACTACGAATGTCTACAAAAATATATTCAGGATGAGATGGAGCTCCATCACATCCCCTCGCTTGGAACCACCTATTGATATGCTATCAATATCGAGTAGAAATTTAAATAGAATAAGCGAGGCTTTGGATCTGCAAATCCAAGGAAATGAAATGGCACCCCCAAAACATAAAACAAAGGACAAAGACAAGGTTGAATGACCTAGGACAACTCATCAAAGCTACTAGCAAAGAATAACACCATGAAGATGAAGAAGGACACAAGGAAGCGATGTGAGCTCCAAAAGAGCCCCACTCACGACACAAGTGAGTGTCGTGCCAAGCAGTCACTAGTGGCCGAGCTCAAGGCTTAAGAGTCAAATGTGTGTTTGGAATTTGAGTCAAAATTTGAAAAGGGGAGTGAAAAGGGAAGAAAATTATTGGTGTAGATCCTAGCACCATCATTTCGACCACCAAGGTTCAGAAGATCGAGACCAAAGATCCATAGGAAGGGGACTGTCTCTTCCACTTATAGATGTGGTTGAAGGGGTCTTCGCTATAGTTCATTATCGACAAGGGGAGCCAAAATAACCTCATCTTAATAGAAGTTGTTAAGTGGTTGGGCCTACCAAACACATGACACGTACATCCATACACGATTAGGTGGCTCCACCAAGGACGAGATGACCACATTAGCCAATAGTGTCGTCTTCCATACAACATCAAACCCTTCACAGATGAGCTATTGTGTGGCGTTGCTCCTCTTGAAGTTTGTGATGTATTATTAGTCCAACCATAATTGTGGAAGCATCATGCGGTGCATGAGTCCATGCCTTGCATTGATATTATTACTTTGGAAAATAAGTTATACAGGATACCAAAGGTGGATTCGCCTACCACCGTCTCTTTAATCTCTACTAAGAAATGCATTAAGATCATCTACCAGACAGAGAAATTTTTTTTCCTTTAAAATTCTCTCTCAATGTAAGGGGAATATTGTGGATGTCTATGGCCCCCGAGAAGAGTTCCTCCATGAAATAGAAGTAGGTGGATAAGGTCATGGAAGAATACAAGACCACAGTCTCCTCACTAATAGGGGTAGCCTTGCACTATGAGGGCATACCTTCGATTGATTTGACTTCCGAAGAACCTCTATCCAATGGTCCTATATACCACCACTGCATTCTAGAAAATGAAGAGATCAAATAGAAGATCTAGGAGATACTATAAAAAGGGCACATCTGACCAAGCTCCTCGCCTTGTGAGAGCTTGATTGTACTGGTACAGAAGAAGGATGGGACCTGGAGGCTCTGCATTGATTATCGGGAACTGAAAAAAATCATTGTTAGGAGAAGGTATTCAATCTCGCAAATTGATGACCTTCTTGACTAGCTCAAGGTGGCCAAGTATTTCAACAATATCGGTTTGAATCTTGACTATCACTAGGTTCCAATAAAGCCCATAGATGTATGGAAGACTACCTTCAAATCCAAGGAGGGCCTTTTTGAATGGTTTGTCATGATTTTTCAGTTCACAAATGCCCCTACGAATTTTATGATCTTGATGGATGGCATCCTATGGTTTTTCACCATCTCATTCATGGTTGTATATTTGAATGAATTTCTCATCTTTAAGAAGATTTGGGAAGAGAACTTGCAACACATTCAACAGGTACTTCAAACCCTAATGTAGCACAAACCATGTGAAAAATTGGAGAAATGCACCTTTGGCATGAGTCAGGTCTAATATCTAGATTACATCATAGATGAGCAAGGCGTGCATGTGGATATGGCTAAGATCCAAGCCATTTGTGATTGGCCAGCCCCAACCACCCTAATATAGATTTGTAACCTTTTGGGCCTTTTCAATTTTTATTTGAGGTTCATGTTGGGATTCTCCCATATCACATGGCCTTTGAGTTAGGTTTGTTGGAAATATGTTGTCATTGATATCAACAGGATAGTCCATGATGTTAAGAGGATAGTCATTGATGTCAACAGGGCTTCTATTAAGTAGATGGTTGAAAATGGTGTTAACAGGTGGCATAGGTATCACAAAAGAACATGTTACACGCAGAAGAATAAGGTTCAATTTGCAAAGAATAGCAGATATTTTGAAGCCATTTTCTAGGTAGTTGATGATCTCAAATACTACATCAGACCCACCCAATTGGAAATTGTTTTGAAAGAGCTTTCCAATGGTATAAACAAGTATTCAAATGGCCTCTTGGATCAATAGATAAAACCAGTCAAAGTTGGGCCTACAAAAGTAAAAAATGAATAGAATCCTGGAACCCCAGAATCTCGTAACTCTTTACAAAATGGATTTCCAAATGATCTGGGAACTAAGGAATCTGAGTCCCAACTTAGTAGAGCAGAAGTGTTAGGAGGCCCATACCCAGAAGGTAAGGAGCCAAGAGTGGAAGAAGGTAGGTGGAATGGGCCATCAAGACAACAGTATTATCAGTGCACATGAGTGACTAAGTGGCAACGTGCCTACCCTGAAAGTCCGGAACTGTGTAACTATATGTTAATTCAAAAGAGAACCATGGTAGTGGGATAGCAGGTAAAAAAATGAAGAAAACATGGAGGTCGGAACCCCTGTAACTATTTGTTAAAATAATTTCTTAAAGTTCAAGGCACTAGGGGACCCAGGATCCACTCTCAAGAGAGCCAACACACAGTGGAGGAGTAAAGACGGTGGCGCATGCCCAAAAAAACCAGACCCATAACTTTTTATAGTTGAACTTTTTGAAAAGTTTCAATATCGGGGGATTCGAGCATTGGATTGGAATTCGGTCATTTTTCATTAAAAAGAGAACCAAGGGTGTGGAAAACTATTTACAGAGGGAATAAGTCCCCCGACAAGAACTTAAAGGGTTTAGGGTCCAAGCATCCAACCAATGGTCATGAGACCAAGTCATACGAAGAAAAACGTTAGCGTTGGGGCTAAAGGCTTAGATTGGAAAATTTCTTTTTTTAGCATTCGTGTTATAAGAGAAAAAGGACAGAGGAAGCTTTGTTTGGAAAGTGTAGTTATTTTTCGTGGCAATGACATGTTTAAAGGCCTTAACGCCTAACATGGTGGGATGAATTGGTAGTTATTTTTAGCAAAAGTATCCCGATAGTGGCATGGAAGGGTTGCTAACTAGTCTTAGTGGCAGTTTTCATGGGACTACCTATTAAGAGGAAATTTTGGCCAAATTTTGAGGATTGCTAACTTTAGAAACCCTCAACTAACTATGTAAAAAGCCATAATTGACTGAAATTAGTAGAAAATCTCACATAAAAGTTTAGGAATGGTAGAGGAACTTAATAAAACATGAAAATCAGTCTTAGAGGACTAACTTAATTAGCACAAAAGCAAAGATAATGACTCATCTAAAATTCAAGAAAAATAGAAATAAGCCAAAATTAGCAAAGGAAAGCTTATAAGAGCAAACCTAAACAAGCAAAATAGAGAGACAATTTGCTTTAGACAGGTCTTATAGGACAACAAGGAAAAAGTATGGTGGTTTTTTTGTAGGTTATTTTTGAGTGGTGATTGACGTAAAATGATTTTTTAAGGAAGATAAGAAAATCATGGATCTAATGTGAAAATGGATGAAAGATGAACCATTGAGTGTCTAGCAAGTTGAAGCTTGTAGATTAGGGGTTGTTTCTCCTTCCAATGGTTGATGGAAAATAGTGTGGGTTGTAGATCCATTCAGTTGTAGCTGATAAATAAAGGTGTTGTAGCTTCCTGCTGGTTGTAGCGAGAGAATTGTAACAACAAGTTGTAGTTTTCCCTATCAATGAATTGAGGAGTAGTTTTGAAAATTTACTTATGCTTTGTGTGTTCCATTGAGATTGTTGATATTGATTCCTATTATGCTTATTTAAATTAATTGTGGAAGTATTTATTAGTGTCTCAATATTCTTTCTGATCTAGGAGGATCCATGAGGATTGATCCAAGAAGATCCTGGAGGATTAATCTAGGTGGACCTTCAAAAAGTACCAGTGGCATGGTAGAAAGGCTCAAAATTCAAAGTGGTATAATTTGCATAAAATTAGCATGGGATCAAAGGTTCTCTTCATCCTGATTCCAATAGTGTGAATGACACTCAAATGCAATTTCATATGAAGAAGTTAGAGAAAGTCAAAGTTCAAGTTTGACTTGTCCATGTCGTAGGAGGAGATGACATGGCAAAAGTTTCAAGGAATGGGGAAGCGCCAGGTGGCAATTTTCCATTGGGTCCCACATATCACATATCACAGAAAACAAATGTCTCAGATTAAGGAATCAAACCCCAGTATTGCCGATTTGCAATTGCGATATCACATATCGCATATTAGAGGTGGACAAGTGTTATGAATCAGCCCCCGACAGAGCCTAGTTGTGATGTGATATATCACATATCGCAATCATAGAATGGGCTAGTGTTTGCGAAGTAGCTCCAACAGTAATCCTGGTTGTGATTGTGATAGGGCTCCAGACGTGATATGTTATACACTATATTTCATAACCCGATGGGTCCATTGATATCACAGTGGTATGGACTTTGATATTTGTCGAGGGAGAGCATCGATTGCAATTTGCGATGAGGCTCCAGACCTAATATTTTATGGGCTAGGTTTGATAATCCCGATGGGTCCATAGTTGTATGAGTTTTAGTATTCGCCGAGGGAAAGCACCGATTGTGATTTTCCATGGGGTTCGTGGATGTGATAAATTATATGTTATGTTAATACTCTCGACGAGTCCACTGTATCGTAGAGTGCATGTTCTTTGTGCTTGGGTCTGTTCAGCGATTGCAGGGAATGCTGATAGTCATGCCCCTGAGTTAAACACACATTCAAAGTGATTTTTCCATGTTTGTAAGGGTTTTTTCCATGACTTAATGTCCTTGATATAAGATCAAACTAGTCTACTTAACTTGGGGTTTGAGGGATTTGTCACCATGATTATTTAAAGGACCATTTTGTGTTAGAAGAGGACAAAGAGGACTGGAAGATTAATTTAGAATTTATTGTGGAGCAAACCCTGACCCTAGCATAGGCCAAGACCTTGCCTGAGAAGCAAGGAGGTTTCGAGAAGGTGCAAAAGGCCCAATTATCCAAATTGGGTGTCTAGATAGGCATTTTTGCATGATTTTTCGCGAGGAAGTTAGTGGCACTATCTGTTCCTAAAGTTGGGCTCTCCAGTTGCTATCTATCTTCCATATTCGAGGTATAAGGATGTTTATGTAAAAATGTGCTTGTACTTATCTCTTTCCATGCCATTTAATGAATGAAGGCCTCCCTACTATTGAGCAGGGCCCAGAGATGTAGTCCAAATTGGACAAACTCCGTAATCAAATATATGTTTCTTGATCTCATGTGTGATGTCTCTTTTATCTTAATTTTATATATTTATGTTCCATGGTTTTTAAATGCTCTGTTATGTGTAATTCTAATGCCTCTGTAAGCAAAAAAATCTCGGATCAAGTGGTATCAGAGCATGGCTTAGTTGATGTGAATTGCATGAGTACACTAACCAAAGATCAGCCTCAAAGGATGCACATCATGAAGAGGAGATATGGTGGATGTTGAATATCATTAGGAAGAGAAGCAGTCTTGTGGCTGTTAAGAATTGCAAGTGTGCAGCCATGGAGAATGATAAACAAATGCATGAGACCTTCCTACGAATGTCCAAAATGGTGGACATCATGTATGAAGCATATGGGAAGTGAAGAGAGGAGGAGATAGAGAGATCAGAGAGCGATACGCCATCCACTGCTTCTGGTGCTTATGCATTTTATTCCTCACCTTCCTCGAATGAGGAGATTAACCAAAGGCTTCAAGAAGAGAACATTGAATTAAGAAGGCTACTATGAGAAGAGAAAAGGGAGAAACATAGGTTTCTACGCTAGCTGCAAGCTAAGGATGAGGCCTTAAAAAAGTTGTAGTGTGACCCTTGTGAGGTAAAAATTAATTCTTTGACTTCATGTGTGTTTCTTGATGATGATTTCGCCATTTTTGAAAATCATACAACATGAATTGGTTCCAAATTGTTAAGGAGAATGGGGTATGAGGGGAAGGGCCTCAACGTTAATGGCCAAGGCATTATAAACCCCATCAAAGTAGAGGAATTACTCTATTAGGAAGGACTTCGGTATGTCAGGAAGGAATTTGGGGAATGTGTCAAAACAACGAGTGAACCACCAACAACAGATGATGAGAAACCCTCATCAGTCCTTTCCAACTTGACAATGGAGGTAAATGATGTTGATTTCCTTTCAGTTTCATCTTCACATAGTATAATTTCTGTTGGAAATGGGAAGATACCAATTATAGAGACAAACATGAGACTCCCTACCAAGACGAGGTACTAGGAAGAAGAAGGACTTGGTGTTAAAAGCGAATGCATAACTTAGCCATTGGAGGTTGAGAAAAGACCTCAATTCGCAAGGTTGGATTGCACTGAAGGACAGTGCTCAAAGATGTCAGAAGCTTCCACGACATTTTTGAAACTGTCAAGGAAAGAGGATGATGGGAACACATCACCATCAACGTATGGTAGTAGGCATTGCAAGGAAAGAGTTGAGGGAAGCTCTTGTTCCCATGATCATACCAGATACCAACAAGAAAGGTATAACCAGTCTCAGTATTGTAATATTCATTTTGATTACAATCGTATTGTTAATAATGAATGAAAATCATGGCATAAAAGAACTTGCAGTTTTTGTGGATTGCATAACCATATGTTTGTTGAGTGCTAGAAAATAAAAGCAACAAGGAAAAAGGTGAGGCATGAAAGACCTCTCAACAGCAAGCAAAGAAGAAGTTAAAACAGATCTGGAGGAAGAAGGATTATTGTAGTCATTACGACAGAGGTGGTCATCCAATAGACACATGTTGGAGGCTCCATCTAGAGCAGTGTCACAAGGAAAAAGCATCTGTGCATGAACCAGGTGAAACAGTTGTTCGATTAACGAATGAACCATAAGGAGGCAATGTATTCTCTTTGATAAGTGAGAGATGGTTCTACTAGGTGTGGTAGAATTTCGTGGCCTTATTTTTGCAAATCATGTGTTTCATTTTAAATTGTAAAAGTGATGATGTGTTTTCCATTAGTTGTTGCAACAACAATGATGTTTGGCCTTATTTGTGTTGCATTTTAAATTGTGAAAGCGATGATGTGTTTCCATTACTTGTTAAAGCAACAATAGTGTTTAGAATTATTTTTGTTAATCATGTGTTGCAATGATTATGTGTTTTCCATCACTTGTTCAAGCAACAATGATGTTTGGCGTTTTATTGATAGATGGATTATTGTTTCCATTTTGTGTAAAATTTGCCATAGAGTCTGTGCTATAAAAACATGGCAAGTATGGGATGCTTGGCTCATTTTTTTGTTCGTATAGCTAAACATGTAATTTGCAAGATATTGTACTATAGGTTTGTAGGGGATGCAGGTGTCATCTAATCACTTTTTGCTCTGAAGGAAAAAGTTGAAGGAGAAGGAAGGATGACATGTTAGGACACTTGTGGTGCAAACAAAGTACAAAGCACTTGTAGATTATTTAATGCTTTTGGAGGACCAAAAGCTCCTCTTAGTGGGGAGGATTGATCTAGGAGGATCTAGGAGGATTGATCCAAGAGGATCCTGGAGGATTGATGCATGTGGATCTTCATAAAGTACTAGTGGAATGGTAGAAAGGCTCAAAATTAAAAGTGGCATAATTTGGATAAACTTAGCATCATCGAATTTCTCGTCATCTTGATTCCAACAGTGCAGACAACACTCAAATCCGAGTTCATATGAAGAAGTTAGAGCAAGTCAAAGTTCAAGTTTGACTTCTCCATGTCGGGGGAGGATATGATGTGGAAAAAAATTTAGCGAATGGGGAATCACCATGTGGCAGGCTGCCATTGGGTCCTGCATATCCCATATCATGAAAAAACAGAGGTCACAAGTTAAGGAATCAGCCCCTAGCATTGTTGATTTGCGATTTTGATATCACATATCGCATATCAGAGGTGGAAAAGCGTTATGAATCGACCCTCGGAAGAGTGTAGTTGTGATGTGATATATCACATATCACAATCGTAGAAGGGTCTAGTGTTTGCGAAGAGGCCCCAACAATGATCCCAACTGTGATAGGGTTCCAAACAACATATGTTATATTTCATAGCCCGACAGGTCCGCTGATATCACAGTGGTATGGACTTCGATATCCACCGAGGGAAAGCGTTGATTACAATTTGCGCTGGGGCTTCGGACCTAATATTTAATGGACTAGGTTTCATAATCCCTGTGGGTCCATAGTTGTATGGTTTTCGGTATCCTCCGAGGTAAAGCATCAATTGCGATTTGCGATGGGGTTCCTAGATGTGATAATTTATATGTTATGTTTAATACTCCCAGCGGGTCCACTGTATCGTAGAGTGCCTATTGTTTGGGCTTCATTCTGTCCGTCGATTGCAGGGAAAGCTGATAGTCATGCCACCGAGTTAAACGTGCATTCGAAGGGATTTTTCCATGTGTGTAAGGGTTGTTTCCGTGACCCGAGATCCTTGATATTAGATCAAACCCGCGTGCTTAACTTTGTATATTGTTTGGAACTGTTTGGGGTTTGAGATATTTTCCACCATGCTTATTTAAAGGACCCTTTTGTGTCAGAAGAGGGCAGGGAGGACCATTCAATTAATTCAAAATCTAGTGTGCAATAGACCCAGACCCTAGTAGTAGGTCGGGACCTTACATGAGAAGCAGGGAGGTTTCGAGAAGGTGTAGAAGGCCCGATTATCCAAATTGGGTGTTTGGATAGGCATTTTTGCATGATTTTTTGCCAAGAAGTTAGTGGTGTCATCTGTTTTTAGATTTGGGCTCTCTATTGCCAGTGATCTTCCAAATTAGAGGTATATGGATTTTTATGTAAAAATCTACTTGTACTTCTCCCTTTATATGCCATTTAATGAATGAAGGCATCCCCATTATTGACCAAGGCCCAGAGATGTAGGCCGAATTGGATGAACTCCGTAATCAAATCTTTGTGTCTTGATCTCATGTATGATTATCTCTCTTTTATCTTCATTTTATATGCTTATGTTCCATGGTCAAATCTTTGTGTCTTGATCTCATGTATGATTATGTCTCTTTTATCTTCCTTTTATATGCTTATGTTCCATGGTTTTTAAGGGTTTTGTTACATATAATTTGGATGCATCTATAAGAAAAAAAATCTTGGATCACTTTCACAAAATAAAAAATAAAAAATTCACTTCATAAAAAAATAAAATCCTACCATATTGATTCGCTGCTTCTCTCAATATTGTCCTGGTTTCCAACAATTGGTATTATAGCCAGTTACTCCAAATCAGTTTAGCAAGCAAAATAAAGGTCAAGGACAATGTCAAACCAAGAAGGGGGTTTTACTAATAGGACACGAATGTTCAATGGAACAAGCACTATGTTTTGGAAAGTGAGGAAAAAGACCTACATTCAATCACTTGGAGCGAATGTGTGGGATGTTATGGAAGAAGCATATCAAATGCCTTCAATAGTGGTTACCAAAAACAAAAAGTTATGACTCACATGCAATGCTAAAGGAATGAATTCCTTCTTTGTAGCCTAATCAATGTAACCTATCAAACAGGAACTGTAAAAAAAAAATGAGAATTATAGCAGAAAACACCCAAAAAACATGAAAAACATCTCAAAAATGAAAAATGTTGATGTAGGAATAAGGTTTTGTTTTATTTTTCTTTTCTGAGATAAATTTTCAACATTTTTAAAAATCATAATAAAATCCAATAAAAGCTATTTTTTTTTGTTCCAAACATTAAGGGAATTTTGATGTCTAAAATGGGCCTCCTAGGAAAAATGTACAACCAAAATAAACTTTATAAGGACCAATAAGATTCAAGATAATGATGTCAACCATGGGAGATGATTCACCATTTTTGGAGTAAAAATGTAAAAATATTAAAAAATAATAAAATAATAAAACTACTTTTTCAACTCTTATTTTCAACTTACCCTAAAGATTTACTAAAATTTCGAGGAGGAGTGCTCGTTGGATGCAAAATTTAGTTCCTCATCCAAGGAGTATCCATGTTGCATACTTTTTATGGACCCTACAATACAAAAAATGAGAAATACAGGAAAAAACGTGATTGCAATCACATTTTTCATGTATTTCTTATTTTTCGTGTAGCAGGGCCATCGAAAGTATGCAAGATGGGTACTCCTTGGATGATAATTAAATTCTGCATCCAACAAGTCCTACCACTTGAAATTTGACTGAACCGATAGGAGATAAGTTAAAAATACGAGTTGAAAAAATAGTATTTTCCTTTTTTCCCTCAAAAATTTGATGATGTAATCTAATCTTATTTTATTATTTCCACTATTATTTTATAATTTTCTTAGGAGATGCATTTTAGACCTCAAAATTCCCTAGTGAGCACCCTGAAAACAAAAAATGTTGATGCTAGAACATACTTTTTTTTTCGAGGTAAATTTTCAACATTCTTTAGCAATGGCGTTAAAGATGAAATATCATGACTCCGAAAAACCTTAAAATTCCAATGATTTTCAGACATGGCATTAAAGATAAAATATTACGTCTCTAAAAAGTCTTAAAATTCTAACAATTTTTAGCCATGTTGTTAAAGATAAAATACTTATAACTATTTTCAACCATAGCATTAAATATAAAATACCACGACTCAAAAAAAACTTAAAATTTTGACAATTTTACAACCTTGGAATTAAAATCAAAGACCATGACTATAGAAAACCTTAAGTTTTCAACATATTTCACTATGGCATGATGGAAAAAATTTATGATTAAAAATAATTTAAAGATTACCACAATGAAAGAGTCATTATACCAAGAGTAATTGTTCTTTTAAATGCTAAATTTATAACGATTTTTAAATCTTAGCCTAAGACAATTTCACAATTTCCAAAAAGACTTAAAAATCAACCATCAAATTGACACACGGTGTAGTCAAACTCGACGTATTGTAATAGAAACTAAAAGACCAACCATGAAATTGACACATTGTGGGGACAAACTTGATCCATTATCACGAAAACTTTAAAATCAACTATCAAATTAACAAATAATGTGATTGGGTTACTAGTCAAGAATCAAAACGGACCCTACAAAAGAATAAACTAAAACAAAATCATAAGTAAATATGTAAATAAATTAAAATTGAAAAATATAAAGAAAAAAATAAAAACAAAACAAAACAAAGAAACACACAAAAAGTAGAAAAAAAAGAAGTAAATAAAATATATATTAAAACATAAGAATAAAAAAACATGACCCAAAAAAATAGACAAAAATTTAAAGTTGGAAAAAAAAAAAACTAAAACAAAAATGAAAACAAATAAAAACGCAAAAAGTAAAAAAAAAATAGTAACAGTAAATAAAATATATATTTAAAAATAAAAAACATTTAAAAAAAATTACCAAAAAAAAAAACAAATTAAAAAAAATGAGAAAAAATAAAAAAAACACAAAAATTTAAAAATATAATAACAACTAAATAAAAATTATATTAAAACATAAAAAAAATTTAAAAAAAACACAACAAAAAAATAAAAAAAAAAAAAACAAAAAAAGTTAAAAAAAAATAATAACAAGTAAATTATAAAAAGTAAAAAAAAAAAGTAAAATATTTCCAGAAAAAACCTAAATTAAGAAAATAAAAAATAAAAAACATTAAACATAAAAAATGAAAAACATTTTAAAAAAGAAAATAAAAAAAACAAAGAAAAAACATTAAAAAAACAATAATTAAAAAACAACATTAAACCAATATTATTTTTTTAAATTAATTATAAAGAATAAAAATAAAAACGTTAATTTGTTTTTTTTAAATAAAAATAAATTAATTAAAAGCCACGCCCTTATCCAGGCCTGAGCCCCACGGATTTTAGGAGGGGCTGGGAGCCATGCAGCTATCACCCCTCATAAAAAGTGCAAGGATGGGCATGATAACTCATACTATGAATCATATGAAGAAGAAGCCAACTTTGTTAGGAAGCTCGAGCGAGGATCAACCACGTATAAAGGTAAGGTAAATTTTAAATGTTTTAATTGTGGTAGAGTTCGTCATTATAGATCAAAGTGCCCTAAAAAGAAGAAGAAATAATATCATCCTAAAGAAAAATTCAAGAAAGTTGAAAAGAACAATAAGAAGGCTAAGAAGAGATGCTTTTATGTTCATGAAGAAATCTCCTCGAAAACTGAACCTAGCCATTCCTCAAATGAAGACAGAGATGATGAGAGCCCTAATAAATTTATGTTGATGGCCATAGAAAATATGTAAGTTGATGCTATTAATTCTGATGATGAAGAAGGAGAAGTAGATCTTGAAGAAGAACTGGTAAGTGCTCTTAATGAAATAAAAATGTTGAGGAAAAAAAGGTTCTTAAGGAGTCTTTGATAAAAAAAGAGGTTGAGGTTATGAAGTCATTACTCTTCCAAATAGAAGAAGGTAAGAATATCCAAGAATCCTTGAACCAATAGTTGAATGAAAAGGTACAAGCATATGAGAGTCCGGAAGGACAAATCATTTTGCTAAGAAAGGAACTAGAGAAGTCTAAAACATAGTTGAGTTTCAATTAAAAATTTGGAAAAGGAACTGAAGATTGAAATGAGATATTGGAAGAAAAGTGGGTCTCTTGAGAATGCAGTGGACTTCACCTTGAAGTTGAGTCTAGCGTAACAACTAAATCAAAAGGTAGAAAGGAAATCACCTATGTTCCAGCACAATGCGAGCATGCACAACAACAAAAGGGAGAAATGCAACCCAAGAATTAGGTCCATAAAATCATCAGTAACAAAAGAATAAATCTAGCCAAGCAAATCGAACTACCAAAAATGTAGCCCATTGTAGAAGACAACCTTCCAGGTACAATAATATTTTCTTAGGGTATTGTTTCAGATGTATGAACTATAGTCATAGAGCAACAAATTGCAAAGTCAATATTTCTTACGAGGAGCTCAGATTTAGAAGAAGGTTTTAGGAAAGGAAAATCAGACCCATGTAAAATAACTATTTTTTTCCCTTAAATTACCAAGTACAATTCTTTAAATGCCAAACATTTGGACATATAATAGTCAATTGTAGACTTAAAAAAAAAAGGACAAAGCTAGTAATTGAGAAAATTGAACAAAAGCCCAAAGACTAGAAAGAGAAGGAGAAATCAAAGCAATGTGATATTGCTTTGTATGCTAATAATAGTGGGATCCATTGGTGTGTGGACAGTGGATGTTCCAAGCACCTGAGAAGAGAGAGAAGAAAGTTCTAGACATGGAAACTAGTTGAAAACGTTAACGTGCATTTTTGCAATCATGCTCCTCGAAAAATAATTGCAAAGGGTGTGGTTAGTATATCAAATGGTAAAGGTAAAGCCAAAAGTGTTTTATATGTTGATGGGTTGAAGCATAACCTTCTAATTGTATCTCAAATGTGTGATCAAGGCTATGATGTGATTTTTAAAGCTAAAGATGGTCAAATCAAGTGCACAAGTACATGTGAGATAGTTGTTGAAGTTGTAAAAACAAACAATAATGTTTATGTGTCAAAGAGAAGACATAAAGATGTTACTTATCAAATATAGATGAGATTTGGTTATGGAACAAAAGGTTTGAACATATAAATTTTGATCAAATAGTCAAGTTAAGCAAGAAGAATGATGTCAAGAATTTTCCTAGACTTTCAAAAACAAAGAATACAATTTGTAAATCTTTCCAACTGGGAAAGAAAGCTCAAGTTTTATTCAAGGAAAAGGATAACTCATCATTAAATCCATTGCAGATGGTACACATGGATATGTGTGGAAGGGGTGGCCTCGGAGGTTGTCGGTGGGGATCCTTCCATGGACAGTGGTTAGGCTCAGGACACTATGACCAATGTTTTTTCCATTATGATTTTGATGATGGTATTGCATTCAAGTCGATTAACGGTCGAATATTCCTCGTTGGGTGTGGTAAGGGTTTCTATATCACATGTGGTCTCTTCAGATCCCAATACTTCAGCCCCTATTTCTCTGCAAAATTTACATATTGTTACTTGTTTTGACTCATTGAGTATTGATATTCCTTGATGTTTAGAGACCGTTTTTGGATCGAAGTCTATTTTAGTTATGTTACCCAGTTACAAAAACCCCCATGTACTTTTCCTTTTGAGTCATCAAGCAATACTTTTCCACGAACCTCTATGATCTCAGGTTTCTCTAGGGGTTTAGATGAGGATGATATTGTTCATAATTTGTGGTCTTTTATTGTGATATCATGATCTCAAGGTCCTCCTGGTGGTTTGGATCTCATTACTTTGCTGAAATCCTCGGGTAAAGGGTGTGGGAGTAAATCTAATATTTCTTTGGCCAAGGAAAAGGCATGTGTTTCTTTGCCCAAGGAAAAGTCATCAATCGTTTATGGATGTGGCACTTAGGACAATGAAGGCCCTTCAAGGGGCTCCCTTATGAAAGCCATATCCTTTATTGCCTTAGGTTGTCTAGTGCACCAAAAAAACTAGTTCTTAAGTGATTGATCTCTCTAAAATTCCTTAATGTGATATTTGTCTAGGAAACCATTTGGCCAGGGGACTATGTGGTAAATTTTTTAGAGTCCTTATTACCCTCTTTGCACTTTATTCCAAGCAATGTTTGGGGCCATTCTAGGGGTATTTCTTTGGTATGGGACTAAGGTAAGATACTGATATGAATCTATGAAGGACCAAAATGAAATATAGATATAAAAAAAAGCACAAAGCTACAACAAACACATAACTTCAATTCAATAATATTAAAGTATTGAAAACTATTTACATGCAGAATGGAAATAATCTAGCTCGAGCGATGGCAACTTATCTCTTAGAAGAGATGTGGCAACTACATCTCTTCTTAATTGTGTTATAATGAGGCTCAAAGGCTTATTTATTATTGAGAAACAATGGAAACCCATAGATATCTAAAAACCTAGCACTAAGAGATGAAGCAGAAAAATTTTGTCAACCTTGTTGGGGTAAATTGGTACATCAACTTCCCATGGTCATAACTTTGGCATACGGTCTTCATTTCACACGTATGCTACCTAATTAAAAATATATATCCAAAGAATACAAATTTTGACTACATACCCTTGCCATTTGTATGGGTTTACCCATTTTCCAAGAAAATTTCGTTTAACGCCTCAAAACAGCTTCGGAAGTTCACGACCCAAAGACTACCAAAAATAGAAAATTGTGCTACAATTAAGGAAACTGAAAGAAATAATGTTGGTGGTCCAAGTCAAATAGGAATGTGGCCACCAATTTCCACCTCGATCAATCCTCCCCCCTTAGGAAGCAATGGTCCCCATTGTGTTGAGTTCCTTCATGAGATGGGGAAACTTCAGTTGAACTTGGTCCCTAGTAAGCCACTTGCCCTAGTGCAAGAGTTGACCATCTATGACAACATGATATATTTGGATCTTCTGTTGGCAAGTGTTCTTGATTTGTGTATACATGATCAATTGTGGCTTGTTCCATGCAGTCTCGGTTGAGCTTTGTCAGTGTTAGATGTTCTACAATGTATGATGTGTTTAATAATAGTGGAAAGTATGGTTGAAGACAGTCCACATTGAACACTAGGTTTAGGTCAAGGAATGGGGGAATGTTGAGCTTGAAAGCATTGTCTCCCATAATCTTTGTGATGGTGTAAGGCCCATACTGGAGTGGTCATAGTTTCTTATGGGATCTGGTAAGGAGTTCTTTCTACAAATGCAAAATGAAATTGTTACCCACCTGAAAGTTATGTGGCACCTGATGTTGATCATGCCATTGCTTGTACTCTGCATTGGACTTATCCAGTATGTCATGCACTTGCTAGTGTATGTGCTAGATGCATTCAATGAACCTAGTTTCTTTATCAACCTTAGGCTTTACATGTGCATATTTATCTGTGTAGTCGCATGAGGTGTGGTAACATCAATCACACACAATGGTTGAAATCCTAGAGCCACTTGAAGGGGACTATGGCTAGTCGATCTATGGAGAGCTCTATTATAACTATGTTGCACATTTAAGGAAGGCTCTCATTCCAGGTCCATGGATACTTGGAGTTATATATGCGTAGTATATGCACTATCATCCTATTAATGACCTATGTCTAGCCATTAGTCTGGGGATGGAATGGAGTCGACTTGGTGAGCTTGGTGTCCAATAATGTCCAGACGCTCAACCAAATTGTACTCAGGAACCTACTATCTCGATTTGATATAATGGTTTGCAGGATCCTAAAATGTACCCTCACTCATTCAAAGAAGAGTTTGGTAGTGTACTTTGCTATGATCCTCTTCTTGAAAGCCACCAATATAGCCATCTTAGAAAATTTGTCCACAACCACAAATACACAATCATTCCTATCCTTTGTAGAAGGTAGTCTAAACAGATAATCCATGGAGATGGATTCTCAAGGATGGTTGGGAGTAGGCAGAGGAGTGTAATATTAATGGTTGGCTTAGTGATGGCACATGTAGTGCATGATATGATATATTTTCCAACATTCTATTATAGTCTTGGCCAATAAAAATACCTTTTCAGTATCACCACAATTGTATCCACACTAAAATGTCCAACGACCCAAAAATAGTGCAAATCACAAATTAGTTTAGCATGCTCACTTGAAGGAACACAAAGATGGCCCAAGTAGCAAAATAATGCATCCAGGAGGTGAAAATTTGGAACTTTCTTTCCATACACTATCATATGGTATGTGGTGGAAAACCCTAGATCATTCTTGTACAGTTGTGGCCTTCCAGAGGTCTCATGGCCACAAGAGTTGAGACCATTAGTTAGTGCTACAACTAGGGGCCATCTGAGACAATTTGCAACACGATTGGTGTTGCCCTTCTTATATTTAATCTTGAATTTGAATTATTGCATATATGTAGATCACTTTTGATGGTGATCATTATGTAACTTCCCTTGTGTCTATATTATTTGGTTTTGAAAGCCTGCGAAAATCCTTAAAAACATTATTTTTTCTTAGCTTGACTATCTAATCAAAGTTCAAATGTCCAAGCCTTTTGTGCCATAACCAACTCTTATCTATATTTGATAAGAAACACCTTTATGTCTTCTCTTTGAGCACATAAACATTATTTTCTTTTTCTACAACTTCAACAACTATCTCAGTTATACTTGCGGACATGACTTGACAATTTTTAGCTTTAAAAATAATATCATAGCCTTGATCACACATATGAAATACAATTAGTAGTTTATGCCTCAGCCCATCAACATATAAAACATTTTTGGCTTTACTTTTCCCATTTGATAGACTAACCACTCATTTTGCAATTATTTTGTTAGGAGAATTATTGCCAAAAGTCACATTACATTTTTCAACTAGTTTCCATGTCAAAAACTTGCTTTTGTCTCCTACTATGTGCCCGGAACATCCATTGTCCACATACCAATGGATCCCACCATTCTGAGCATACAAATAAATATCACAATTCTTTGATTTCTCCTTTTCTTTCTAGTCTTTGGGAATTTGGTCAATTTTCTCAATTACTAACTTTTCCCTTTTTTATTTAAGTTTTCAATTGACTACTATATGCCTAATTTTTTTGCATTTAAAACATTGCACCTGATAATTCAGGAGAGCAAGCAAATTACTGTAGTTGGCTCTACTTTTCCTTCACTGAAGCTTTCTTCTGAATCTGAGCTACCTGTAAGAAATATTCACTCTATAATTTGTTGCTCTATGGCCATAGTTTGTGCATGTGAAACAGTACCCTTGGAAAATATCATTATGCCTAGAAGGATGTCTTCTACACTGGGATAAATTCTAGGCAGTTCAATTTGCTTGGATAAAATTCTTCTTTTATTGTTGTTATTTTTTATGGACCTGGTTCTTGGGCTAATGTATCCCTTTTGTTGCTACACATGCCTTTGTTTTGTTGGAACAAAGGTAATTTCCTTTATACCTTTTATTTCAATTTCTGCACTAGACTCAACCTCAAAACCAAGAGCACTACAGTTTGAGGGTACTTGTGATTTCAATATCGCATTTAAATATTTAGTTCTGTTTCCAATTTTTTTATCGAAACTCAGCTATGTTTTAGCCTTCTTTAGTTCCTTTCTCAACAATATGATTTTTCCTTCTAGCCTCTCATAGTCATTCAACTCTTGGTTCAAGGATTCTTGAATCTTCTTACCTTATTCCATTTGCAAGAGTAATGGCTCCACAATCTCAACGTTTTCTTTTGTCAAAGACTCCTTCAAGACTTTATTTTTTTTCCTCAACCTTTCTATTTCATCAAGAGAACATACAAGTTCTCCTTCAAAATCTACTTCTTCTTCTACATCATCAAAATTAATAGCCTCAACTTGTGAATTTTCTACGGCCAACATCATAATTTTTTTGGGGTTCTCATCATCCTGAGGATTGGCTAGGTACACCTCCCAAGGAGCTCTCTTCTTGGACATAACAACCTCTCTTCTTATCCTTCTTACTGTTCTTTTGAAATTTCTTCAATTTTTCTTTAATATCATAATATTTCTTCTTCCTTTCAAGTTATGTTTATGCTTAATGACCAACTTTACCACAATTACAACATTTAAAAGGTAGATTACCTTTATACTTGTTTGATCCTTTCTCGAGCTTCCTCACAAAATTAGCTTCTTCTTCATCTCATTCATAACATGAATCATCATGCTCATCCTTGCACTTCTTTTCTACTTTCAAGGTTGACATTGGCTACATATTTTCCTTTTGAAATCCTCATCTCATAAGAAGTGAGTATTCCAGGAAATTGATCTAAAGTGTGAGTGCTTAGATTGGTTATTTCTTTAATGGTTTACACCTTGGGATTAATGATGAACCCCAAAAATGGATAACTGTATGGGCTCATTTTGCCTATTTTTTCCATTTAATCCACCATTCTCCATCATTTCGTGCATGTTTTTGAATATATTTATGTCAATTTAGTGAATGGGGATAGTCACTTTGCGACATAGTTTAATGAATGTTTATTGCAGATTTTTGGACAATTTTTGGACAATGACTAGGAATTTATGAGCAGATTAGCGGCCAAACTCGAGGAAACCGTGTTGAGAACTTATAGGAGGGGTGTCTCCTGCATTAATGACCCCTTCCTCTAGTTCTCCACCAGCAGCTCGGAGTTCAAAGGCCACCACATCGATGATTCTAAGGGGCAGCAGAGCAACGCAAGTGGGACTACTGTTATCTCTAGTTTTAGGCAGTCGAGTTCCTAAACTTTAGGAGGGATATTGAGGGTCCTCACTTGTATAAATAATAAGGCTTCAAGCCTCAATAGGTTATCCATTTCATAGTCTATTTCGCACTTTTGTGCAGTATTGTCCTCAGCTCATTTTCGAGCTCCTTTTGCAGATAGTTTTGTGATGTAACTATTATTTTTTTATCAATAAAGATGAATCCAGCTTTGAACCAGCATTGATCCTTTCTAGAGGCCTAAAGCTCTTGTGTTAGGGCCCAACCCAAGCTACCCAACACCTCCTTTGTATATTTATATGTTTTTTTCTTGCATTCATAATCTGATTTATGTTGTTTAGGATTAATCTTGCTTTAGTAAAATAGGGTGCTTTTGATGATTAAATTAGTTGCTCTTGCTTCAAGTTGTTTAAATAGTTTATTGTAGCAACAGAGAAAGATCCAAAAAGACTACCAGCAGGCCTAGATTCCCTTTCTCCCTTATTGGGACCATGAATTGAGGACGAGGCACTGTTGTTGCCCCAAAACACAGTTTTTTTTTCCTTTCATGCAATTGGTAGTGTGATGTTTTGAGTTGGAGAAGTTGATATTTGATTGGATTCACATGCTTATACCATTTCTTGATCATTTACCATGGATTTCTCACATAATTTCCTGTTCATAAAATTTTGTTCAACATTTTTCTCTTTTTAGGTCAAATTTTAGGTCAAATTAGGAAAACTCAGTTTTTTCGGTTCTTACTTGGGTCAGTTTTAAGAAGTAGGTGTGTATCTCACTTGAAAAATGTTCCAGCTTGTCATCCATCCATAACACAACCTGTACCAACTCATCTTTCATAGAATCCTTCACTTGTTCACAACATTTCGCCAAACTGTCCTAATTTCTGCATTCCTTCACAAGGTCGCTTTCTTAGCCTTTGAGCAAGTCCAACCCTCTCCTTCATTCTTGATATTCATTGACAGAGTCCTAGACCCTCCAACACCTTCACCCAACCTTCATTTCCTTTTTCCCACCATTTTTCCACTTCCAAATCTCCAAAAATCACTTTCGGCCTCCTCCTGTCGAACTTCCTGTAGAACTTCCTGTAGAATTTCCTGTAGATCCCCTGTAGCCTTCCTATAGAAGTTCATGTGAGCGATCTTTCAAAGTATAATCACAATGGAAATCTCCATAAGGGTACTAGGGACTTCTTAGGACCCCTCCACATCTTCCTCATCATCTGCAAAATCCAACTCCATTTTCATTTTCCACCAAACCACTGCACAGTCACAATTAGTCAAATCACAAGCATAATAAATCCACATAAAAATATTCAAAATTACAAAAAAATGATTTCTCTCCATTTCTCTTCAGAAGTAGCTTGAATAGATGCAATTTACCTTTTCAGCAATCAATGGCACCCATTCCAGTAATTTCCATCTCTTTTCTTGCACGATTAGGGTTTCCTAGGGTTTAAGTTCCATTTCAGTTTTCATTCTCTTTCTACCAGTAGAATAGCCCCGTAGAATTAGTCTTCTACCATCACAGTAGAAGCTTCTTCTGAGAACTCATAGAAGTTGGCTTAAGCTCCTAGTGAACTTGTGCCAGATGATCAAGTGACAGTCGCAGTAAGATCTAGTACTTGTGCATACAGCACCATCACTTCCAAGTTTGTTACGAACTACCAGGTTGATAAAAGTAAAGAAGGGAGCCCTAGGAGTTGCAACATTACTGCTGTAATACTAGAGATCACAACCTCTTTCTGGCACCATTGCTGGGGAAGCGTCAGAGTATTTGTGATTACTGCTTTTCTTCTATTTCCTACTGGAACATTATGCTAAGTAGTTTATTTCAACAAGAGTAGAGTAGTTGTTGCATTTCAATTCTGCAATTTCATTTCAGCAAGCATAGATTACACATGTCCTGCTTTCATTTCAATTCTACAATTTCATTTTAGCAAGTGTAGATTAGACATTTCCTTCTTTCATTTCAATTCTGCAATTTCATTTCAGCAAGCGTGGATTAGACATTTCCTACTTTCATTTCAATTCTGCAATTTCATTTCAGCAAGTGTAGATTAGACATTTCCTGCTTCCATTTCAATTCTGCAATTTCATTTCAGTAAAAGTAGATTAGACATCTCCTTCTTTCATTTCAATTCTGCAATTTTCATTTCAGCAAGGTTTTTTAGTTAGCTGCAATTTGTTGTTCAATCCATTCCAGTTTTTGTAGGTACAAGAAGAAAAAAAAATACAAAAATTCAAAAAAAGAGATTTCCTTTAATGCCTCGTAGGAATAGAGACAATTCAGGAAAATTCCTACCCAACACCCCCAACGCATTACTGAGTCACCCTTCTCTCTTCTTTGGTGGCAGTGATCTAGAAGATCTTATAGGTGAACCACCAGAGATATACAAAGATCCTATAACAAAAGAAGAGCGAGAAAACATTACTCCTGAGACCATGGCTGCAAACAAAAATGTTAGAGGGAATGGGGAAAGAATAGAAGGTACGTTTCCTATCCATGAGACCAATGGGGACACAAAAATGAAAAACATAAGTCCTTCAGCCTTACCTCACTTCCATGGCCTAACCACCAAATATCTTGATACTTTCTTGTTTGAAGCTGTTGTTCTCTGTTGAACCTATGACTATGTAGAAGACGAGTAGAAGTTGAAGTTGTTTCCTTCTACCCTCAAGGATGCAACCTTGCGCTGGTTCATGGGATTACCTGGAGACAGTATCACAAATTGGGCTCAGATGCAGCAAGCCTTCAACAACAAATATCGAGACTATTGCAGGTCATAGGAAACCAAGGAATAGATCTTCCGTATGACCATGGGTAGAGATGAATCTTTAGGAGACTATGAAGAGAGGTTTCAACTAAGTTATAAAAGGGTCAGGTGCACACTTGACCCTGAATCTCTGAAGTTGGTTCTGCTTAGAGGAGTCCCTAAAGACCTTCTAGATACCCTACATTTGCTGGCTGGGGGGGACATCTATCAACTACCTTATGTGTTGGGTTGTGTTATATTCTTTCCACGTAGTTAACAGGGGGTTTGAAGAGCACCTGTAACCCCACTTTATGGGGTCTGGGGCAGTGCCCCATAAAATTTTGGTTTTCGACCCTATGTTAGGTTGGGTAGACCCACCTATGGTTTTGTGTATGATTTTCGCACGTGTTTTTCCGACGCGATAGTTTTCAGTCCATGGTATTGGATTCTTCGGCATGTATAAATATGTATTGTAACATTGAAAGGAACATAATGAAAAATCAGGCTGGTAGTCCTAATTTTGGGATCCAGAGGAAAATCTTTGTGTATATGTGTTTTATGTGTTATGATCTCGCATTTTTTATTTTCTATGTTTTAGAATTCGTATGCAAGTAATTTTTGTACGGGGTTAAAACCTACATTTGGGATTAGAGCTATTTTTGGCTTCAAGGGGATGCCTTTGTTGCTGAGGGGTTTTGCTCAGGCCTGTGGGAGACCCTGTCTAGTGGGAGATCTGCGAGATCAATTCTAGTGGTGAAAGAAGACGGTGAATAGTGGAAAGATAGAGATCGAGAAATTTAATGGTCAGAGTTTTGAGTTGTGGAAACTCAAGATGGAGGATCTGTTGGTGGATAAAGATCAGTGGATCGCGGTAGATCCAAGTAGTAAACCAATGAGAGTGACCGATGAAGAATGGAAGAAGTTGGATCGGAAGGCAAATAGAAAAATATGATTGCGTGTCTCAGATTCAGTATTGTTGAATGTATCAGGAAGCTACGACAAAGGCTTTGTGGAGCAAGTTAGGGACTTTGTACCAATCTAAGTCTCCGGTGAATAAAGTGTTCCTACAGAAAAAGCTATATAACCTGAAGATGAAAGATGGAGACTTGGCAATAGAGCATCTGAATGTGTTTAATACTGTGGTAAGTTAGTTAGCATCTGTTGATATTAAAATTTCAAATGAAGATCAGTGCATCAGTTTGTTGTGTTCTCTACCAAATTCATAGGATAGTCTAGTTAGTGCAAAAGGTAGCAATGCAACTGCCTTGCATTTTGATGAAATAGTCTCATCCTTGCTGGCGGAGGAGATGACACAGAAAAATATGGAGAGCCAGACTGGTGATGCCTTGTATGTAAAAGGACGGTCCCAGAACAGAAACAAAAATAATTCATCGAGTGGGAGATCTAAATCTAAAGGGAGATCTAAATCTCCAGGAAAACCTATAAAGGTGGTGTCCTGGAAATGTGGAAAGGAAGGGCACTACAAAAGGGACTGTAAATCTAAAACTCCTAATGAAGGAAAGGGATCTAATGAGACTCCCTCTGCAGAGGTGAAAACCACCTCAGATGAAGGTGGGGATGTGTACTTCACTTCTTCAAGTACACATGTAGATCATGTGGCATGGTTGATTGACTCAGGTGCATCCTTTCACTTCACTCCACATAGAGAGTGGTTCTGCGAGTATGAGAAATATGATGGTGGTGATGTCTTCTTGGGGGATGATAGGAAGGCTAGAATCATTGGTCACTGAAAAGTAAAGTTGAAGTTGCAAGGTGGAATGGTTGGAATGCTTCCACGTGTTCTACATATTCCTGCATTAACCAGAAATCGGATTTCTGTTAGAATGTTGGATGATGCAGGTGTAAAAATAGTGTTCAATAAGGATACCTACAAGATGGTTTGGGGAGCACTGGTATTGATACAGGGAGTTCAGATTGGAACTCTATACAAGTTGCAAGGTAGCACTATTATTGATGGGTGCAATAGTTCTATGGTTCCTGAAACTGGAGCAGAAAATCTAGTGGTATCTGGATAGAAGACCATGCTATGGCATCAAAGGCTTGGACATATTGGAGAAAACAGCCTTCAGATACTTCATGGTAAAGGGATGGTAAAATGTATGAGTAATAGCTCTCTAGATTTTGATTTCTGTGAAAATTGTGTATATGGGAAGCAGAATCAGGTGAGTTTCCCCTCTGGTAGTAAGAAGGCAAAACAAATATTAAAACTTGTGCACAATGATGTGTTTGGACCTGTGAAGGTTCCATCACTAGGTAAGTCTGTGTACTATGTATCATTTATAGATGAATTCTCAAGGAATACATGGATATATTTCCTTAAGAAGAAATCTAAAGTCTTTGACAAGTTCAAAGAATTTAAGGCTCTGGTGGAAAACGAGACAGAGAAGAAGATAAAGGTGCTGAGGACAAATAACGATGGAGAGTTTTGTAGTAAGGAATTTGAAGAATTCTGTAAGAAGTGTGGTATAGCATGGCAGAAGACTACTCCATATACACCTCAGCAAAATGGAGTTGCAGAAAGAATGAATAAGATGATAATGGAAAGGGCAATAAGCATGCTGAATGGTGCCAGGTTAGGACAAGAATTCTGGGCAGAGGCGGTGGATACTACATGTTACCTGGTCATTAGGTCATCTTCATCAGTGTTGGAGGATAAGACTCCACAAGAGGCATGGACTGGTAAGAAACCCTATCTCTCACATCTAAGGGTATTTGGATGTGATGCATATGTACATGTTCCAAAGGAGAAACAAATCAAGTCGGATAGTAAATCTGAAAAGTGCATCTTTATTGTGTATAAGGATGGTTTAAAGGGTTTTAAGCTTTGGACCCAGTCACACGGAAAGTTGTGTACAACCGAGATGTGGTGTTCAGAGAGGTGAAAGATGTTATTAAACATGAAGTCCAACAAAGGGAACCTGAGAAGATAGAGTTTGAGCTAAAGGAGGAATAATCAGATCCTATAGCAGAGGAGGAATCGGAAGATAAAAAGCCACAAACTCCGGCTATGAGAAGATCATTTCGAGAAAGAAGCTAGCCTAAAAGGCATAGTCCATCTGCTTTCTAATCAAATTTTGCTTTATCTATTACTGACAATGATCCCAAAACTATGAAGGAAGCAATAGATTCAGAGGATGGAAAACTCTGGAAAGAGGCCATGGTTGATGAAATGGCATCTTTGCACAAAAATGAGGCTTGGGATCTCATGGAGTTGCCGACTGGAAGGAAACCCATTGGCAGAAAATGGGTGTTCAAAAAGAAGACAAAGGCAGAAGGAAAAGTGGAGAAATACAAAGCTCGGTTGGTCGCAAAAGGTTATTCCTAGGTGTTGAGAATTGATTTTGGTGATATTTTTTCTCCTGTTGCCAAGTTAACTTCTATTAGATTACTTTTATCTGTTGTTACTGCTTTTGATTTTGAGGTAGAACAAATGGATGTGAAGACAACATTTTTTCATGGGGATCTAGAAGAGGAAATCTACATGAATCAACTTGAAGGCTTTGCAGTAAAGCGTAAGAAAGAACTGGTATGCAAGTTAAAGAAGTCTTTGTATGGGTTAAAACAGTCACCAACGATGTGGTATTAGAAATTTGATACATTTATACGGGACTTGGCTTCACCAGAAGAAAAGCAGATCACTGTGTGTATTTAAATTAATTGGTGACCGTGTTATTTATCTGGTTTTGTATGTGGATGATATGTTGCTGGTTGGAAATGACAAAGAAATTATCTAGGATTTGAAGACCCAATTGTTCTTCAAATTCGACATGAAAGATATTGGTGCTGAAAACTATATTTTGGGCATGGAAATTAAAAGAGATCAGGCAAAGAGGAAGCTATGGTTAAACCAGAGGAAGTATGTTGAGACAATACTGCAGAGGTTTAATATGCAGGATAGTAAACCGGTGAAGGTTCCTATTCCTGTAGCTGTGAGATTATCTGCTGAACAATGTCTTAAGACACAAGAGGAGGAAGAGGACATGTCCCATGTTCCATATGCAAGTGCAGTCGGTAGCTTGATGTATACAATGGTCTGTACTAGACCAAACATTGCACATGCAGTGGGAGTATTGAGTAGGTTTATGTCAAAACCAGGGAAGGAGCATTAGACAACAATGAAGTGGGTTTTTAGGTATTTGCTGGCACTAGTGATTATGGTTTGTGCTACCAAGGAAGACTAGGATTGGACAAAATGTTGGATATTCGTGGCTTTGTTGATGCAGACTGGGCTGGAGATCTGGATCAGAGAAGATCTACAAGTGGGTATGTGTTTAACCTATTTGGAGGTGCAGTCAGTGCGATGAGTAAGAAACAATCTGTAGTGGCACTATCAACTACAGAGACAGAATGCATGGCAGCCACTCATGCAAGCAAGGAAAGAAGTTTGGTTGCAGAGATTGTGTTCAAGTGCGGGGTTAGTACAGGGAGCTATAAGAATAGACTATGACAACCAAAGTGCAATTTTCTTGGCAGAGAACCCCACATATCATTCAAATACAAAGCACATTGATGTTCAATATCACTTTGTGAGGGATATGATAGAAGACAAAAAGGTGTTGCTGGTAAAGGTGGACACTTTGAAGAACACTGCAGATGCATTAACAAAA
>APFE030718319.1:0-16943 GCA_000404065.3 Pinus taeda | reverse complement strand
AAACCCTGTCATTAAGAACACAGACCCCAAACCAGAGACCAGAACTCTGTAACAACCACCAGAATCAGCAGCAACCTGAGATATCAAACTTTATCATGCATACGCTACTGCACTTTACCGAAACCGCGTGTATACGCACTTTCTCCAAAGGAAACCCGCGTACAGATCTAGAAATGATTACTTATGCCTCCGTTGTCAGATCCGACCCTTGCCAAACTTCCCGAATAGACAACCAGCACCACCAGATCCTCTCACTTCGTCAGACACACTATGCTCACACCATTCACACTCTTGGCCTAATGATCTTCTCCTTATATAGCCTTAGGCCTTGCTCAATACCATGGTCCAAAACCATAACAAACCAATACCATCAACTTCGAAACTAGGGATCAACACGTTCGTCGAGACGCCATGGTCCAAAACCATAGGCACAACTTCCAAGGAATAACCGCCATGGACCAAAGATAGGTTTTCCACATATACGCGCTTTTATTGAAGCAAACCTGCGTGTATACGCGGATTCTCTTTGATAAACCTGCGTATATATCTTTCTTGTCCTGCTGTACTGAGATCTGTCCTCTGATTAAGTTGCCATCACCTGTACCAACCTCTGAGCACCTGTACCAACCTCTGAGTGAGTTGCCATCAAGGACAACACTTGAAACATAATGCCAACAGTATCTTGTTCAAATTCTTCCTCAACAACAATTAAACCAAGTGGAAGAACTTCACTGTCTGGTTCGTAATAGACTTCTGATGTTGGTAAAGAGGAAGTTTTAGTAGTTACTGATGTTTGAGGGTTAACCAGTTGATCGTTTTCTGGTAGCGTAACAACTTCTGAATGTTCAAATTTGAAGTCTAGATGTTCCAGTAAAAGAACAACAGTTTCAGGGAGAGGTTCCTAAACAACTTTAGGTTTAGAAGTAACTTTTGATTGAACTGTGATAGGTTTTGGATTAACTTCTGGTTGAATTGATTCAAGTTCAGAAGTAATTTCTTGTTGAGAAACTTCAAGCTGTGGATCAACTTGTTATTGAA
This sequence comes from Pinus taeda, assembly GCA_000404065.3. Classification (NCBI taxonomy): domain Eukaryota; kingdom Viridiplantae; phylum Streptophyta; class Pinopsida; order Pinales; family Pinaceae; genus Pinus; species Pinus taeda. The sequence continues at coordinate 15,905 of APFE030718319.1, read as the reverse complement.
CAACTTCAATTACTATTTCACTAGTATCAGTTATAATGTCCTCAGGTAGTTGTGCAATTTCTTCTTCAGTAATGGATGTACCAGAAATAGTTGGAATAACTAGAGTCTCAATACTTACTGAAATGAATGATTCTGGTAATTTAGATGAAGAACCAGGATTTCTTGATGTACTTGACTTAGTTAAGCGAGACCGTTTTGACTGAATAAGTGTAGCTTTGGGTGGCAAAGGCGATTTTCTTGCTACTCACCATGAATGACGAGGTAAGGGTTGATGTTCCTCCATGATTTCTGATCAATTTTATTACCAAAAAGAAATAAACAAAAAGGGGTAAGCTATGAAAAATGTTTACCAAGCAACTGTGAATTGCAGAATACCTCAAGATCAACCAAGAAGTACAGGAAGACAATCTCCCCGAATGTTGTGTTCAGTGTATCACAGTCTATAAAATGGATGACTCGGTTACCTAAGGATGGATAGCAACCTAGTGTTTTCCTCCCATATATACCCAAAAGTACATGGAGGCCTAATCCATATAAGCACTACCTAATGCAAAACCAGACAGTGAGAGCATTCCCATATACTTTACGTACTGTAACACCACCCTATATACTCAAAGGTACATGGATGGGCTATGATATACTCACGTACGCGGAATTTAGTATCACACTTAGGATGTATTTCAGACAAGTTAGGGACAACTGCTTTGTTTTACAATGCCGGAACATGTCTCTAGCCAAGAACCACTAAATGTTTTCCGTTAGAAGACAATGCTCCATTAGGTAAATTGAGGTTAATTTTAAGTTGATCTTGCTTAGGAATTTTCCTTTCAAGTTCACCATGTGATGTATTCTAAAATTGATAGGAATGCAACTATTATGGTAAGAATTCTTTCCATTCAATTTAATAATGAAAATATTAGCTAATAGGGATAGAGCAATCAGATTTCTTTCGATCAAAGAGCAAAGAGCACAATCTAATGCAATTCCCCTAAACCATTCTAATGAGCACAAACAAACTTTTTTCAATGCAAAATTCATATTTATTTTCAATTTCGTTAATGTGATTATGAACCAAAAGGAAACTAATGCACATACAATCAATCAATCTTTAACAAGAACAAAGACTTTACGATAGTTCTGTTTCGAAGGAAAAGAATACTTTTATGACACTTTCTTTTGAACAAAGATTAATCGCCTATAATCTAACTTTGACTATGGATCAATAATGACAAAGAAAACATCTAAGAAATATTTATCAACCAAGTCAAATTAGGGCTAGAAAAGGAGATAAACATGTTTTTCTAAGACATGACATTCATTGATCAAACAGAGGAACGTTGGTAAAAACGCAATCCAAAGGTGGGAAACTGACCCTAGGAGGATTAGCACAGCCCTGAATGGGAGATAGTTCACTTCAGAGCACTGTCCCTAAGCCAAGGGTGCTCTACAATGCATTGTGTCCCTCATAAGCCTATGCTGGTGATAGTAAGCCATTTCAAGAGGTAATTTGACACAATTTTTGACCAAAATTCAATGCAAAAGAACTGAAATACAATTAGTGAACACAAGTAGGGTCTGCAAGAGTGTCCTAGGAGGTGGATAAGATACTAGGAAGGATGATCTTCCCCAGCGGAATCACCAATTTGTTTTGGAGAATTTGGTATCTACGAATAAATACTAATTCCATAGATAAGTAGCAATATCTAGAACAACAGTTTAAAGCACTTTAGCATTTTCCTCTAAGCAATAGATAAGACAAAGAATATGAGAAGACCTACTTGTAGTTCCTCTTTCCTCTTGTCTCCTTTGTATCAATCATGTTGCTCCTTCTCGTACATAACATTCTTGAGAAGTACCTGTAAACGCAAGCAAAAGACAAAGCACTGATCAAATCAAAATATCTATTGAATACAAGTAAATGGAATCAGATACATTCACACATATAAGCATCATATAACAAGATAAGCATATGGGAAAAAGTATCAAATACTTTATTGAATAGAAGAAGGAATTACAACCATCAAGTCTGATTTGAAGTCACTCCTCTAGCTTGGATCCCATCCACATCACATCAAAAGCATGACAAACTTGTAGCATAACAATACTTGTCTCAAAGTCAATTCTCATTGAAACATTGTCTCCTTACAATTCAACATAGTCTAGCAACTTCATCACTTAGATGAGTGCTCAATTCATAGGAAGATGAAGGAGGTTATGTCATAAATGGGGGTATTGAATGGCCTTCCATACTTAGAATTAGTTCCATGGAGGAAGCGATGAGAGGATAGGATGCATATTAACTCATTCCTCATCCATTTTTGATCTCATAGGAGTTGATAAGAGAGGGAAAATTCTAGATGACTCCAAAAGATAAGAATATTCCCCAAACCCTATGTGACTTTCGCTCAATATTTCCCAACGTAGGTCAAAGAGGGCCTAAGTTCTCTTTAGAACACCTTGGCATGGACTCAACTACTCTGCATTGCACCCTTACATGGACCTACCTGGGTTGGACCTTCTAGAGATCATTCGATGATGTCTTCAAGTCATGAAACTATGTGGGAAGGAGGCATTCAAAAGGGTGAGTTGTTTAGGGCATATAGCAACTGAAATTAGGGTTTGATGAGCCTTAAAACACCGATCTAGATGATGGGAGTGATGTGCCCAAATGGATCTGTAACACAAAGGCACGTTCGAATAAAATGGGAAAGGGTTAATGATGAGATAGTAGTTGTAAGACATGATCCACATGGGTAGCATGAGACTTTTAATTTTTACTTAGATAAGAATTTCATCAAAAAACACTAGCACAAAATGAAATAAAAAGGGTTTAAATATGTGATTAATGAGATGGTGGAAGGGGGGGTGGATGACCAGTAACTCATAGTGGGCCTCATGACTGTGAAAAGTTGTTCTGGGAATGTCAACCTTATTCATATGAATTTGGTGATACCCTAATTAGAGATTGTGTTTTGTAAAAAATTGAGCACCTATGCGTTTATCCAAGACACCATCAATGGTTGCAATGGAAAAATCATCCTCAATAGTGATTGTAGTAAGAGCATGAAAATTAGGACACATGCACAAAGTGCCTTCTATTTTTAGTATAATGACAACAAGGAAAGAACAACTACTAGTTCTAGGATGGATGCAACCCATAACTAAAAATTCTTGAACAATCTTTTCAATTTCATTATTTTGATCAAATGGTTGATGATAAGGGTAGACAATTGGGGGAGGCTACTAAGTATGAGAGAAATATAATTATCATGCACACCACCAAGTGTGGGAGACCTTTGAGGTTTCAAAAACTGCTTGGTATTTGGACAAGACTAATTCCAGGTCATACTTAATGGGTTGGGAAGGGTTTGAAAGGATTTGAAAGGATTGAATGCCATTAAAGAGTGATATAACCTCAAGATGTCCCTTTTAAATGATTTTTTGCATGTAGTGAGAATCAGTGATATTATGAGAACTATCTATGATTCCTTGGAAAGTGTAATGATGCCCTCCCTATTAGAATATCACCTGACCGTGCGATTTTGAATAGGAGCTCCCATGCCTCTATAACCTTGCCTCTTGTGGCCCTCCGTAGGCCTCCTACATGGCAGCCCCTACTGTTGGGCCTCCTGCCTTCCTCCTCGACTCCCCCGCAGTCAGACCCCACCCCCATCCTTCGACCAGTGCTGCGACTAGCTTCCTTCTAACCTTTCCATGGCTAGGAATGATCCCTTCTAGATGCAAGACAATGAAGACCAGGTTGAGATCTTTGCCTCTCTCATTTCTAAAAATGAAACCACCAGAAACAAACCCACAGCTTCAAAGTTCGTTAAGAAACTGGCTGACATCCCATAAATCTTCCTTCCTCCTAGTCTCCCAAGGAAGGCAACGATCTCTCTAGCAGAGAGAGGTCTGGTTGGACAATTTACTGGCCTATGGCCCTCTCCTAGAGCTATTCAGAAATGGGTGGAGCACAACTGGAATGCGAACATCCAAGGAAAAATCGCCATAAGATTCTGTGGAAGGGGTTACTATACATTCCTCTTTGAAACCAAAGAAGACCAGAATCTCATCTTCATAAATGGTCCTTACTTCACGGATTCAAGAGGTCTTTGCTTGAATAGATGGTCCCCTGATTTCAACCCAGAAATGGATATACCTAATGCAGTCCCGGTTTGGGTTCGCTTGCCCCATCTCCCTCTTCATTGCTGGGGAGATGAATTGGTTAAAGCTATTAGGAATGTTGTGGGAAAATACATTGACAGATGTGAACCAAAGGATAACATGCATGATTGTGCAAGGATCCGTGTTGAAGTTGACTTAGGAAAGGGCCTTCCAGAAGCAATCAAGATCAAAGTGGACCAATGCACCCATATTCAGCCGCTGGACTATGAACAAATCTCGTTCAAATGTAAGGTATGCCATGAATATGGTCATTTTACTAATAGGTGTAGTAAACTAAAATAACTTTAGGATTCTTTTTCAAAGATGAAACATTTCATCATCATCTCCATCATGGAGACCAAATCAACTTTTCTTAAGTCAATATTGCATTACAAGAATGTTTACAACAAAGTAATCAACCCTTCAAGTTAATCACATATACATGTTTAAATACAAGAAAATCATCAACATCCTTTTGTTCATGCATATCATGCTTATGCATGCATTTCATCCTTCAACTTTCGGTTAAGCACATTGTACTTTTGAAGCTAAAATGAATATAATGTTGCAGAAATAAAGTGAGTCTCCTACTCAACTTTTTCCATTCACCTTCTTGGTGAAAACCTGCAACTTGCATTCCATTAACAAAGAAATGCACTCTATTGATTTGATGCATTTTCAAAAGACATGCAACCTTAATTGGATAAGAACTCTGACCATTTCTTACCAGTCCATTCCAAAGGTCCTACCTTTGTCTGCACATCATCATCAACATGTAAATCATCCTAAAAGACATCAGTCAAGGGATCTTTCTTCCCATCCCTGCCATTCTTTCTTTCCACCTTCTTCAAGTTTCGTGGAAGCGTTGTTGGATTCAGAGTTCAACATTTTGTAGAAATATGTCCTTGCTTATGGTAGTAAGTGCAACACATGTGCATCCTCTTGACAACATGATTTGCCTTGTCCAGTGGACCTTTGGCTTCTTGCTTCCTTTCCTTCAAAAGTTTCCTATATGTGGCCATTCTCTCCAACATCTAGGAGACATTATGGTTTAACCAAACCAAAAAGGAACAGCAATTCTTTTCTCCATGCTATATGCGAATTTTATCTGCTTTACATTTCAAGAAATGATTAGATTGCAGATTTATACTTTTCTTTTTCACTTTATTACCGTTCATGAGAGGTGAATAAATGAAGAGTGGCTCCTTTGGAACATCATCAATCTCTTCAAGGATTTCAGAGTTTCCACAACTCTCTGGTTCAAGTGTATGCTTATGAACACCTTCTTCCTGCAAATTATTTTTCAATCTATTGCATTCCCCATGAGTACAATCTTTACACTCTTGAGGTAGAAGACCTGAAATGAAACTCCTTCTTGGAACTATTTCAATTGTCTTCATGGCAGCTTTGGAACTTTCTCCATAAGATTGTCCATAGTCAAGACCCAAATACATAGGCATTTCCTCAACCATTATTGGCTCAACAATACCATTTGCATGTTTGCCCAAGCCTTTTCCTTCATATCCCATCTTGGACATTAACTTGGACCCTATGCCTCTGGTATGTTTTTCAAATGAACCAACATAAACATTCTTAGAAGAATTTGAAGACAAACAGGAATTGTTTACCTCTTCTTCAAGTTGATACTTTACCAAGGCTTCTTTGGCAACAAGGAGCTATGTATCCAACTCATGCATCCTTTTCAGGTTCATATTTGCAATATGAAATTTCCTCTCCATTTCCTGCAATTTGTGAGAAAGCAACTGCTTCTCTTCCATCACAAAATTCAACTTCTCTATCAGTGTGATGCTCTTCCTTCCATCCTCATAAATTTCTCTCACCATATCCATCATGGTGAACAATTCTTGCTTCTTGTCTTCATCAAAGACATCAAAGACACTTGTGAAGAAATAAGAATTTGAGGACTCACTTGTAGAAGTTGTCATTATCAGAATGAACAAAGAACTTCAAACAAGATTAACAAGGATCTTATTCAAGCAACCTTTTGCAAAAAACCTCTTTTACTTCAAGGATTGCTTTGAGGTCCTTTGGGATAAGAAGAATGCCTTCAACACTTCATCCTTCTTGTCCTCTCCTAGACTTAGCTTATCAATAGCTTTCCCTGAACCTTTGTAACTCAAACAACAGTTAGCTTACAAACAATCGAACAATCAATCCTTGATGTTTAACACCTTTCAAGTTAAAGAAGAAAATAGATTGCTCTGTTAATCAAGCATCCTGCTTTGATCGATCAAGCATCATGATACTACTTGCTCTGGTACAACTTGCTCTATTATAACATCCTTTGAAGGTGGCGTTAGTCAACGTGATGCTCTAATATAACCAGCTCTGATACCACCTAATCTAAAATGTGGCACTAAAGGCTTCTTGTCATGATTACAAGATCCTCTCCCACTCCAAAGCTTATATATTCCCAAGATCCATGCTTATGATTAATAATTTGCAGAATTAAAAGAACTTGAAATAGGTGTATGCTTGTGTTTGTACTTTAACTGTTAAGTGCTTTAAGTTTATTTGCTTGAACTGATATAAAACATATAACAGCAAATACAATGCAGTAATACGCAATCACACATAATAGAAATATAATATGGAATTCACCCAAATCTCTTGGGCTACATCTCCTTGAGCTCTAATCAACTCAATTAGACTCTTTGGGATTATGGCTGAATTCTTTTACAAGTTCCACGCTCAACTCTAATAGGCTACGACTGAACCATTGGGCTTGGAATACCATGTTTATCCTTGGCCGTTTGGATCTCTGGCTCTCGGCTCTTGGCTCTGGCTCTTGGCTCTGGCTCTGGCTCTCGGCTTTGGCTTTGGCTTTGGCTTTGGCTTTGGCTCTAGCTTTGGCTCTATCTCTCGGCTCTGGTTCTTGCTCTGGTTCTCGGCTCTGGCTAGTGGCTCTAGCTCTAGCTTTGGCTCTCAACTTTGGCTCTCGCTCTTAGCTCTCACTTTGGCTCTGGATCTCCTCTCTGCTCTCGCTTTCTGAGCTTCTGGTTTTGCTCAACATCCAAGCAACTTGAAAACCTCCCCTTTTAATTGTGCTCTAGGGCTCTTGTGAGGCATCCCTCTGGCTCTGCAGCTTCCTGCCCATTTCTTTATGTTTCATCATTCCTCTATCTCTTTGACTTGTCCTCTAGCTCTATGGCTCTGTGGCTCTACGACTCTCTGCATATAACGCATTGCTGTTACAAAAACGCCCACTTATAGCATGGAATAGGTGCGATGGACTATTTCTAATGGGAATGACACAGTCTACTATTCTTCTACCTACATTTTGAAAATAGCCAAATAATGGAATACACAGGCCAAACACGTCATGGGTCGTTCATCCAGATTTCAAATATTATGAAATCGCGTCCATAACCTTATCGGTTCCGTGCCTTCATCGCAAATTGGAATCAAACGTCGCATGGGTTTGGTGCTTCCCAGTCCTTTGCATTCCCCAATCTCTGGTCTTTGATCGCTTCGATCGCTGATATCACACATTGCATATCGGATCTTCCCAATGTACTATGCCGATCGATATATATATCGCCAATCCGATCCGCCGATCTGATATATATCACCAATGCCAATTGGTGAACTCGCTTTATTGCAATCGCAAGTTACAACGGCCCTTTGTACCGGGGATTCACCAATTGCTGATCACTGACGTAGATCGCAATCACATATCGCATTATCAGCATCGCATGACCCCTTTGCATTTTGGTTCCCTGATCGTCGATCTCCGATCAATTAGCACTTTCGCTTATCGGCGCCATCGCATGTCGACAAGTCACATGATCACGGGTGTTTTAAACACTTCGCTTGACTTTCTCTAATGCAACAATAATGCTCCATTATAACATATATGTGATACGATGAAGGAATGCAATGCGATGAACTTTAAGGGATTCTATGTTTAAAAACACATTTTCCCTTAAGTCCCATTTAATGAGAAATTGCCTCCTTTTCTAAGGACACTGGGTAAATTCATTTTTACAATAACTTCTTCATCTGAAGTCCATTTTAGCTCATTCAGATTGTGTTCGATTTAGAATCAAGAGATATATGCAAGAATATTATTTCCAAGAGCATCCTTTGACTTTAATTTTCCTTTGTGAGGAATAGTTTTAGACTTAGAGTCTATACTAGATCCATTTTGGATCAAGATGCTAGGGTTTCCTTCTCTAGAGGAGGGATTGGCTTTGTTGGGAGTACTGCATCTGGAGATTTTTCCACACTTCACTCTTCTTCCTACGATCTCGGTGTTTTTATAGACCATTTCTCATGCTTATGGGAAAATTTAACAGGGCTTTCAAACTCCTTTCTCAACTTATTGGATTCAGGACTAATTACCCTCTAATTGTATTTTGTTTTTTCCTCCTCCCAAGGAAACTTCTCAAACAAAAATTATGACCATGTTTCTCTTCTTTCTGCTAGCTCATGAAAAATAATCATTTTAATGAGACTATAATGACAAGAACTAGTTTTGGCCCTTATAAATGTCGACTAAACACGTCTAGGCACTTTATGCAGACTTTAACATAGGAAGAAAGGAAAAATGACATCAAAACCATCTGTAAAGTGGAGAAGAAGTCTTATATGGTAAAGAAAAACAATTGCATACCTTCCCTTACAAGCTATAAACGTCTGGAATGCACATAGAATCAACAACCATTGCCTATGAAATGCAGCTCCTGAGGACACCCTTGCACCAATTGATCGACTTATATGCCATTTTGAGGAACTTAGAACACTCTCCCAAATTGAGTTGGCCCCCTTTGAAATATTTCTCACCATTTAGAGGTAACCCCGTTACTTTACTCATTAGTTCTTCTAACAACTTTAGCTCGATATTTCCAACTTTTTTTTGTCTTCGCTTCAAAATTTTGAGAAAATGTCATGGTTACCTTATCATTTTTCCCCTGAAACTTCTAGACAAAATTCATCCACCCCTTTTCCTCAAATCTATGTTTTCATGCTACATATTTTGGGCTAGCGCAAAATTAAGTAAATGTGGGTTCATGCTTGTTGGCCCCATGCTGACAATGAAAATAATTTCGAGGCCACTCAAGGAGTTAGAAGGTCGCTAGTTGAGTCATAGAGGACTATGAATTGGAAAAATATATGATATCAAGGATAAATTTATTTTCGATGCAGTATTTTTAGGATTCAAATGGACGTTGGGATTGATTAGGTAGGGTAACCATTTTTTTGGATTATGTGAGGAATTGGTTTAATTCAAGGTGACAAGAAAAAGTATCGAAGCATGTGCCATGACTGAAGGATAATAATCATTACTCGTTGTTGGCTTAAACAATTATTGATTACGTATTAAGTCATGATAACATATAAACTAAATGAATGGAACACAAACCATTAATCAGACTCTATTACTCACATTCTCTGTATTAATCCAAATAAATAAAATTATATCCATACCTTTGCTTGACTGTATAATGATGTCTAATGATTCGAAAAGAATGAGTTATAAAACACCTTTAGCATTATCGAAAGCTAATATTAATACTTTTGCAAATGTTGAATATGACGTGGATAGACTATTTCCTTTAATTATAAACTCTTAATGTTGCCAAACTGATGCCTCTAAATTTAGTGTTGCCACTAAATTGGATGTTTTCAAACTAGTGATGAATGAACTTTAATTTCTATGATATCCTAATCATGGTCTAGAGTACCAGACAAATTTAGTACTAGAAAAAAAAAATGCATAGACAATGTTTAAGTACTGAATTGAGTACGGAAATGTTGAAACTTTCGAGGTGTTGCAGGTGAAGGCTAGCAACAACAAAAATATTGAACCACTGAAATTGTGTTGAAACAACAACTAAGGAACATAGTTTATTAAAATCACTCTCGTCTTAGCTTGGAACTAGTTTGGAAAAACCAATTATAGGAGGAAGATCTGAGCTGAAATATGACTATCCTTGAAATTGTTGCTTCAAGCCACATGTTGGAACCACTATTCCATGGATTTTAGACCAGGCCTGGAATAGTTATTGCATATTGGAATTTCAATTTTAGAGAGTCTGAAATGCGCTAAAGAAGACTTCAAAATAACCCAACAAGGATCTTCCTCATCTAGATAGCATCACAATTTGCTTGAATAGCATCCATGTACCATGCTTATGCTAAACTAAGTGAAACTGATATCGACTTTCTGTTGTACCAAGAAGTTGTTGCTGACCCAACATTGAAGATTCCCCCTGATGTGCTTTTCTTGTCGGATGGACTCCCTATCCAATATGCATTTGTGAAGCCTAGAAGTTTCACTCCCTATATCCGTCTGTACCAAATACCAAACTGAGTGGTGCCTCTGAGGTATCTTAACACATGTTTAGCTACCTTCCAATAAAGTTTGGTTGACTTAACCCTTTCTTTACTAAGTTGGTTAACTACAAAAGATATGTCTGGTAGCGTGTTAACCAAATACATAGGTGAACCCACAAGACACCTGTAGATAGTAGGCTCCACTACTTCACATGAAGTAACATTGTCCTTCAACCAATCATATGATAGAGCAGTCTCAACAGGTTCATTGCTCTCCATGTGGAACTTCTTCAATATCTCATTGGAAAAATTTCCCTGAGAGACAAACAGTTCATCATCTCCTTTCCATACTTCCATACCAAGGAAATAATGCACGAGATGTAGGTCCTCTCGAATTATCTTGCTTTTACCAGCTTCTCATCACTTTTTATTATTAATTAAATCATCGACATATACTACTATAATCAACAATTTACCTTCAACCACAATATGGTAAAGGTTCGCATCTACTTCACTTTTGGTGAGTACCAACTTGGTGAAATAACTATCAATCCTGGTCTACAAAGAACGATGTTCTTGTTTCAAGCGATACAATGCTATCTTGAGTCTACACACATGCGACTCTCTATTGAAGGTCTAAAATCCTTCCTGTTTCTCAATGTACACCTCTTCCTCAATCACTCCATCAAGGAATGTTGTCTTCACATCCATATAATGTATCTTCCATCTCATTTGCACTAAAAGTGATAGAATAGGTCTGATATAAGAGTACCTTTCTACTGGAGGAAAGGTATCCTCATAATCAATTCCCTCCGCCTGAGAGAACCCTCTGGCCACAAATATTTCCTTGTGTTTCTCCATGCTCCCATCTATTGCTTTCTTTACCTTCTAAATCCATATGGAACTCGCCACTGACTTGTCTGATGGTCTTGGGACTACTTCCCAAACATCATTTTTGAAAATGGAGTCATACTCCTCTACTATGGAATCAACCCATATTGGTTGTTGCACTTCTTCCTTGAATGAGGATGGCTCAATATCGACATTATTTCTCATAAGAGCCATGTATCTAGTGTACCGATCTCGTGACCTCCTGTGCCTGTGCTGTGATGTGGGTCCTCCCACATTATATGTAGTAGCATGTATCAATTTGTGATCCTCCCTCATGAGCTTCCTTCCATCTCTAGAAGTCTCTACATGAGTGGGTGCTTCCAATCTCTTCTCCTATGCATGTGGTTGCTCCATATCATCCTGAGGTTCTTCCTTTGGAGCTAAAATCTCCTAATCTACATGTAACTAAAGCTCCTTCTCAAGAGAACATCTGATGGTCTTCTCTTCATCGAAATTCACATCTCTATGAACCACTGTCATCGTGTGATATGGAAGACACACTCAATAGTTGTGAGGTGTATCAGTGTACCCCACAAATATGCCCAACACAGTTGTTGGTTATATATTTTTCCTTGCATCTTGGGTAACATGACAGTAACCTGATGAACCAAAGATCCTGATGTGTGCCACATGTTGCCACAAATGCTCCCACTCTAGTAATTTCTCCCTCTCATTTATCGAATCCTAGTAGTTTTGAAAGGTCTCGGGAAAGCATAGAAGTGCTAGGCTGACTAGATCATCTTCAAAAATTGTAACAACAACACTTCCAAGCTCATCTTGACATTGGGTGAACTTGGCCAAGTACTTTGGTATTGTGTTGCCCTTCTCCATCTTAATTTTCCTGAGCTTTTCCTGCAGTGCCAACTTCATGTGGTCATTTTTTTTTTGAAACAGGTCTATCAAGGCCTTCCACATTGCATATGAAGTCTCCTTACCATGGAGGCTTCAGACAATATGATCTCAAAATATTTCAAGGATAATCCTTCTTGCCTTTACAACACGTTTTCTCTACTTTGCGAGATCTTGAGCAATAGTTGTTGGAGGCTTAGGAATATCTTTGTTTATGAATTCCTTAAGCTCGTTGTCTTCCAACACTACCTCCATCCTATCCTTACAAGCAATATAGTTCGAGCTACCCTTAAGGGCATATTTGAGTCTAAATCTGTAGAACGACATCCATCTCACTATGAATGATAATGCAAATCCTGTTTCACTCACAAAAGACAAACTCCTATTATCCTATTCTAGAGTGATTTATGCTCTTATACCATGTAGAAATTCAATGTAGATTCAAACTACTTATGTAATATGCTAAAACAAAAGACTTGAATCTACTCTACTCATCAACGAAAACAATTAAATGATCATGAAATCACAAAGCATACAAGAGAAATAATTCAATCAACACATTACATAATGGTTTCCTTGGGAAATACACAACTAAAAACCCCTGCTATTTGTATATTTCATTATTCTAAAAATATGAGACGATTACAATGCTTTGCTCAAGCCTTAGCAACCTTTTGCACTATCTCTATCTATCTCATAACTTCCTAGACAAGCCCAGGATAATACTTAACCAAATTTTGGTTTACCCAAGTCCATATGTCCTTGTGTTGTTTCCTTGGGAATTAGACCCTATTAATTAGGGAAATTCCTTAATTGGAATTGTGCAATCCTCATAGGCCTTCCTCTAAATGCATGTACCACCTGTATAATTCAGATGATTATAAAACTGGTAGTACATTGTCCTTGAACTCCAATATTAACTGGTTAACTCTCATATCTGACATGCATGAGTTATTTATGAGTGAATCATCAATTAATCTAGTTGACCACATGAAGCAACACCCCACTTTCTGACCTCCTACTAGTTCCTCCATTAGTTGGAACTGGTTTAACTAATATTAACAAAGCAATTAAATTAATTAATTACAACTCAAAACAAAATCAACTGGGGCTCTAATAATGTAGGAGACACTCTACATGACTAAAGTTAGACCCTCAACTCAAATTAATTGAGACAACTAATTCAAGTTAACATAGTTAACTAATACAAGTTGGCTTGTGATGTGGAATTACAATTTTATTCCTAATTTAATTCAAGGAAAACAATAAATTAGGATTTTGTTGATGCATTTTCAACATTAACTACTTTAATGGTTTGATTGTTACTCTTCTTCATCCTATGTTTATTAATACAAATATCCATAATGATTTTAGTGTAGATAGGTATGTCTTTAATGGCTTGTAATAAAGGGATCTTTATACAAAAATTACTCAGTTCAGAATCAAGTCATATTCCACAGGTACCTCAACTTTATTTGCAAGAAGTCTCTCTGGAAAAGGTGGTTCCAATGGTTCATGTGGTTCTCTTGTCACACCATTATTTTTGGTTTCTATTTGTTTATGTTCATCCTATTTGTTGTCAAATTCTATTTGAGGATCCTCCCCTTGTATGACCATTGCATATTTGTTCTTATTAATCATTTTCCCAGATCTAAGTTGAATTTCATTTATAGGAAAGTAAGTAATAACATAGGTGGGAAAATATTGTAATTCTATGTTTTCCATAGGCTAAGGAGGTTTATTAATAGGATTAGATATAGGTTGTGCAGGTAGTTTTCTTGGTCATGGAGGGTTCAAGTCAAATGATTGTTTGATCTGCTATGAAGATGGATTAACATTTTAAGGTATTGGTAGTGGATGCGATGGTAGGGGTGGTAATGGTAATGAGGATTGCTATTGTGTGGGATAGGGTGGGTTGTAACCTTGCTGGTACTAAGGCACATTAGGTGTCTATGGCACATAAGGTGGATATTGTGGTTGATAATAGATATATGAGGTTGTTGGAATTTGGGACTAATAAACTTTCCCATAAGGGTTTCCTCTCCATCCTTGATTCTGCGGTGAATGTTGAGGCTCAACCACTTAGAAATTTTCAGCTAACCATTTCAACCCAGATTTAACTTCAGTTCAAACCATAAAATATACAAGCCAAAATCCAAGATTTGTTCATTGATAATGCTCCAACCTTCAGACTGCCAATTCAATGCCTCAACAGAAAATTATAAATATAAAAAACAAGAATTGATTTGAAACATAAATATGAAAATAAAATCATTCAAAACTATAAAATTTGATTAACTACAATCACACTCAAATATCATACTACAGGTGCATTATATCACCGCACAATTGTTCCTGCTCTAACTCAAATCGATTACAACTTCACTAAGGTTGGTGGTGGGCCCTGACCACTACCTTAGACAAGTTAAGCCACAACGATAGAATTGCATATCAATAACACATAGGCTCATGGAATAAAGGTCAATATTAATATATAAATCAATATTCCAAAAATACATATATAATATAGTTCAAAGTTGTGATAAACATAGTTTTTGAAAATTTTTAGGATCACTATTCTTTCCTTCTTGCTTGCCAACCCTCATAACACTACTAGATTCTCTTTTAAAGAGATTGTTGTCTAAATATAGGTTTAACTAAATGAATAAGAAAAACAAGACCAACATTAATTTACCCCACTTTAGTGCACAATGACTGCTTGTGTAGCTCTACTATTGTTGGTTGCATTGCAATCTTCACCTCAACATGCTCATTCCTCCTTGCACATTAGCCCAAACTCCCTCTATATGCTACCTGTCTCTCCAACACAATGGAATAGGCCTAAAACCTAGCTACTACAATCATAGCATCGTCATTGTCTACCTTTCTCTTTTTACTATGGCACAACCCTCTTTTATAAACTCACCTTCTTCCCTACGTAATGATGTTATCTGCATGCCCAACACCACAACTCTCGATCACATCACCATAGACTATACCCTTAGTGCACAGTCTTCGTAGGACATCCAGTTCCTATAGTTTGCAATATTTCCTTACACAACAATGTAATGACCTATTATACACATAACTCTCCCTTTTTTTTATGCACTGAATTTACTTTTATTTTCTAACGTTGTTTATCATAATGAACATCTTGGAAATGTCAAGTATAGTAGATATGGAGTGCCTCAGTGTTTCCTCATCAACAACAGAGATGGCCCCACTTAAGAGGAGACTAGGTAAAGAGATCGTTGAAGGTGTTGAAGGCCCTACTTAAGAGGAGACCAGGTAAATAGATTGTTGAAGGTGTTGAAGGCCCCACTTAAGAGGAGACTAGGTAAAGAGATTGTTGAAGGTGTTGAAGAAGGGGTAGAAGAAAGTTCTATAATCTCAACCCCAATCTATATAGATACACCATGTTGCAATGATAAATCCATGTCAATAACTTTCTCAAGTATATATTACCTATTTGCACGCAAATAAATTCCCGGGGATGAGGAAGATGTTGGAGTGTATCAAAATGTGAAGATATATTGGTTACATAATATAGCATCGCATCTCGCAATTCTCCCATTTGTAGAAACCATCGAGTGGATCATAAAATAATTGATGTAAAGGATATGACCATTCAAGACAATAATGACATATCTTTGGCAACATACATATATACATACATATATATATATATATATATATATATA
>APFE030718300.1:0-10751 GCA_000404065.3 Pinus taeda | reverse complement strand
TCCTTGCATATTACATGGATGTACATTTCAAATTGGAGCTACAACATGCCTTACACAATGAAAATTCATGCAATTGAATTAATTTAAGGAATAGTCAACTTGTGAATAATTAAACATGTTTTATAATGTGGTATAATATAGTGCAATAATGCAACAAATTGATTTTTGGTTCTCTTGGATTCAAAATTTAATTGTAAATAAGGTCATCACATTTAATTATGCCGTAAGGTGTTGGTCTTTGAAATAAACTTTCTTATTGTCCACTTGTCATCACGATGCACCTTTAGATTATGTGTTAGACAATTAAAGAATCACAAGTCGTTTGATCATTGCAGTTGATTGTAGTTGGAAGAAACAGTTATTGATAACCAACCTGTGATCTTTCTTTTGCATCATCTTGTTCACTACTTCTATTGTTGGAACTTGCAAACTATCACAATGCCTTATTGTACCTCTACGAAACAATGTAATGGGTTGCATATTAGCCTTGCATATTCGCTCTGGGAACAACCTAGATATCCTGCCATTATAAATTGCATAGCGGGTCTGATAACTCTCATATTCAACCCATATAGCTCGCAATATACATGGAGATAATACTCTCAAGGCAGAATAGCAATTCATATTCAACCCATATAGCTCACAATAGCCACGGAGATAATCCACATATCCACTCTTAGCCCATATAGCTCGCAATAGCATTGGAGATAATCCACATATCCACTCTTAAGGCAAAATACCAGTTGAGCTCTTCATGCTATTATTGACTAGTGATGCAGCTATATGTTGCCATTATGGCACAGGTTTGGAGCCATGGTGTAGGTGTTGTCCTTGATGGCAACTCTCTTTGGTAACAGGTCTTATTTCAGGCTTTCAGAATGAAGGAAAATACATATACGCAGGTTCAGCTAGACTAAGACGCGTATACACGCGAGTTAGACATTACAAAGGCGCATATATGTTGGAGAACTTACCTTTGGTCCATGTTAGTTAATCCTTGTTATTTGAACCTATGGTTTTGGACCATGGTACCTCGTCAGAAGTGTTGATCCCATGTATTGGGTCCATGGTATTGGTTTATTATGGTTTTGGACCGTGGTATTGTGGAATGCCTAAGACTATAAAAGAGGAAGGAGATCATGTGGCAAAGTATTATCTAAATTATTATTGAATATCTGATAAAATGCTAGATCTAGAATACTGGTAATCGGGGTATGGTGCAGATCTGGATCTGAATGAAGGAGGAACCTTAGCACAAAGAGAAGGATAAGCTCTATTAATGGGTTGTAATCTTCAAGCTTGAACGATAATATCTTTGTATGATTTTGGTCTATTATAGGTGGTGTTGGCTTGATCTATAACACTGATAATCTGGGTTAATTAGTGTTTGAATGTGAAAGAGCGAATTATCCTTTATAGACATGTACGCAGGTTCAGTGAAGCAAAATCACGTATACGCACTCATTCAGTGAATGAAAACAGCGTATAATCAGGTTTTTCCAAACATAGAAGCGTATGCACGCTTGTTGCAGGTTATTGAAATAGCGTACATATTTTGAGTTGTGATCTAGCTGCTTCTGTTTGTTGTTGTTGTGTTATGGGTTTTGATTTTGTTTGTGGTTTCTGGTACTGTGTTTTGGGTACAACTGTCAGGGAAGTATCTACTTGATTTAGATCTAATTGGTGAAAAGGAGATTGATTGATGGAGAAATTATTGATGATTGATTGATGTTCATGGATCTAGTTTGAAAATTTATGAATCGTGGTCCCTGGAAGAAAGAGAAGGTTGTACCCTTCTGTAGGCTAGCACCTACATACTAGTATCTTGGCTAGTACAAGAGCTATAGGGGGTTGTAGCTCCCTTCCAGGAGAAGCTGGAGAATGAGAGAGGGTTGTAGCTCTCTGCAGGTTGTAGCTTGCGTACTGGTAAATGACTGCACCAGCACATTGTAAAAGAAGTTTGTAATATAAAAGAAGATAGAGACGAATTGTAGCAGGTGGTTTTCACCCACATTGGGTTTCCACCTTATATCTTGTGTTCTTGTGTGTGATTGTCTTTCTGCTCTGTTTTATTGTTTCTGGTTACTAGTTATTTGATTCTCACACACATATTAACAATCAACATCAGAAAGATAAAGTAAATTAAAAGTTTGCTTTGTATACGCGGGTTTCCTTCTGCATAGTTGCATATATATGCAGGTTTAATTAACTGAAGTAGCATATGTCATTTGATTTTGAAAAAGGAATATTTGACTTGATAATACTGATTCGCCCCTCCCCCCCCCGCCCCTCTCAGTATTATTTCGAACAATTGCTATCAGAGCATGTCCTTCAAAAGAAGATTAATCGCTTGAAGGAAGATCTTTCATCATGAGCAACTACAAGAGGGAAGCATCAATTAGGCCACCAATTTTTGATGGGACAAACTTCGTATATTGGAAGGTAAGAGTTACTGCCTATCTTCAATCTCTTGGTAGAGAAGTCTGGGATATCATAGATATAGGGTATACTTTTCCATCAACAACTCCTACAGATCCGACTGAGAAGAAGAAATATGAAACAAATGCAAAGGCAGTCAATACTCTATTAAGATGTCTATCTCAATCAGAATTTATCAAGGTTATGCAGTATAAATCCACAGAAGAAATATGGGACAAGATTTTACTGAGCTATGAAGGAGATGATCAGGTAAAACGAGCAAAACTTCAAACCCTCAGAATTCAGTATGAAAATATCAGAATGCATAATGATGAAAGTGTGGCTAACTATTTCCTTCGTGTGGATGAGATTGTTAATTGTATGAAAAACTTGGGCGAAGAAATAAAAGAGGCTGTTGTGGTTGAAAAAGTTCTAAGATCTTTGTCCCCTAAGTTTGAATCTAAGGGTTTGAATCTAAGGTTTCTGCAATAGAAGAAAAGAAGAATCTACGAAACCTTACAATGTCACAGCTTCACGGGATTCTAACTACTTATGAAATGAGGAAAGGAGGATCACCAAACAGGAGAGAAGCATCTTTCAAGGCTTTAGGCAAAGGAAACTACTATGAGTTAGGACATGCATCAGAAGAGGAAGAAGAATCAAATTTTGTCAAAAACCTTCAACAGGGTACTGGAAGATTCAGAGGTAAGTTACCTTTCAAATGCTTTTCTTATGGGAGAGTCGGTCACTATGCTGCCAAATGTCCTCATAAGGATAAAACTGAAAAAGGGAAGGAACCTGCTAGATGGAACAAGAAACAGAATGCAACTAAGAAAAGTTACTACACTCATGAAGATAGTGATGGTCTTTCAAATAGTGATGAAGATGAACGAGGTAATAACTATAAAATTTTAATGGCCTTTGAAGACGATGATTACATGGATGCTATAAATGTGGATAGATTTTATGAAGAGATTTCTAGACTCAAAACATGTTTAGAAGAAAAGAATGTGACCATTGATACTCTGCAATTCCAACTTGATGAAAAAGAAAAATTTCTTGAGAAGTTAGAATGTGAAATTGTTGGCCTTAGAAAAGAAATTGAGAAAACAAAGGCCCTTAATCTTAAATTTGTTAAAGGATCTGAAACTCTGGATGAGATTATCAATTTACAACGTTCTCCACTAATCAAGACTGGTCTGGGGTATAATGGAGAAGCATCTCAAGCATCCACCTCAAAGAGTTATCTCGATGCAGCTAGGAGGAATGAGCAAAAGCCAAATGGATATCACCAGGTAAAACATGGATGAATTACATCAAGAATAAATAAAGACCACCAGGTAAATCAAGGGTAATCCACCTTAACGATGAACAAAAGCTACAACCGGCCACAGGTAAAATCTTCTCAATTTTCCTCAAGAATGGATGACAAGAGAAACTACAATCATTTGGTAGGTAGATTTGAGAATCAGAGGAGTGTTTTCAATGGCCAATGTTTCTCTTGCTATAACTTTGGCCACAAAGCAGCTCAATGTGTTTCCTATAAGACAATCATGACTAGAGAAGCTCAAAAACAAAGAAGTATCACTAGAATCACAAAAAGGACCTATAACAACTTTTCCACCCTTGAAAATGAAATTGAATGTTCTATTTGTAATAACTTCGATCAGACGATTCTGAATGCAGAGCAGGTTTGGAAGACAATCTCAGAAGAACAAAACCTCATTGCCACGAACATGGGAGAATGAAGGATGCACTAGAAATATTGGGAATAGTTATATGCAAGAAGACCAAGAAAATCAATGGTAATTGATAGTGGATGTTCAAAGCATATGACAGGTGATAAAAGAAAAATTTGATCATATAGTGTTTTTAAAAAGGAAAGAAAGTTTCTTTTGGAAATGATACCCGGCAGTCATAAAAAAGGAAAAGGCATTGCCTCAATTGAAAGAAAAGGTCAAAGATGGCAATGTTTTGTATGTGAATGGCTTGAAGCATAAATCCTACTGAGTTTCAGTTCAGATGTGTGATCAAGGAACCGAGGGTAAATATTTCGATCAAATGGGTGTAAGTGTTTGTGACTTGATACAGGAGAAACAATGATCAAAGGCAGAAGAACTCCAAAATAATTTATACATATTTGAAGAAAGGAAAACGCGCAATGCTATTTGAGCAAGGAATGAATGAACACTGGTTATGGCACTGGAGGTTGGGGCATAATAAGCTTCTCACAAAATAAGAAGCATGCAAATAAAGGCAGTTTCGTGGTCTTCCAGATATCAAAATTCCAGGCAACACTATAATGCAAATTATGTTCAGTTTGGTAAACAAACTAGAATAACTCCCTGAGAAGGAAGGATCAGCTAGCAGGCCTCTTGAGCTAGTCCATACAGATGTATGTGGTCCATTTAGGACAAGGTCACCTCGAGGAGAAGAATACTTTATATTATTCATAGACGACTTCTTTAGGATGTTTTGGTTATGACTTATGAAGCACAAAGACGAAGCATTCAACAAATTCAAATCTTTCAAAGCCTTGGCTGAAAATGAGTCAGATCACAAAATTAAGTGCCTTAGGTCTGACAGAGGTGGGGAGTTTACCTCAAATGAATTTTTTGATTTCTGTAAAGAACATGGAATAAGAATGGAATTCTCTATAGATAAGACTCCTAAGAAAAATGGAGTGGTGGAAAGGATGAAAAGAACTGTTCAACAAATGGCTCGTCCTATGCTTGATGAGTCTGGAACTCCCGCAACCTTCTGGGGTGAAGCTGCTTTTGCTGTGGTTGTTATTCTCAACAAAAAAATGTCCGAGTGAACAACACTCAAACTCCTCATGAGCTCTGGTATGGTGAGACTCCTTCGGTAAAGCATTTCAAAATTTTTGGAAGCAAATTTTATATTAAGAATAATGATGAACAACTTGGCAAACTTGAACCCAGAGCAGATGAAGGAATTCTCCTTGT
The DNA here is from genome assembly GCA_000404065.3 of Pinus taeda. Classification (NCBI taxonomy): domain Eukaryota; kingdom Viridiplantae; phylum Streptophyta; class Pinopsida; order Pinales; family Pinaceae; genus Pinus; species Pinus taeda. The sequence continues at coordinate 5,367 of APFE030718300.1, read as the reverse complement.
TTATTCTCCCCACAACAAAGCATATAAGTGTTATAATAAAAGACTTGGAAGAATTGTTGACAGCATTTATGTAGTGGTTGATGAAAGATGATGAGGACGATCCATCAACATCAAATCAGATTCATGATGAAGAAGAAACCTATGAAGAAGAAACCCATGAGGAGCCTGAAGAAAAAATAAGGATAGAAGAAAAGACTCCATCTAGGTATGTTTAGAAGAATCATTCAGAATCTCAAATTTTCGGGCAAAAAGAGGCTGGAATACAAATAAGAAGAACAATTGCAGAAGCTTTAAGCTATTTGGCATTACTCTCCTCCACTGAACCAAAAAATGTAAGAGAGGCTTGCAAAGATGAATGTTGGGTCAAGGCAATGGACGAAGAACTTAAACAAATCGAAAAGAACAACACCTGGGAGTTGGTTCCTAGACCAAAAGATAAGAATGTCATAGGGACAAAATGGATCTTCAAAAACAAGTTGAATGAATATGGGGAAGTAATTAGAAACAAGGCCAGACTTGTTTGTAAAGGGTATGCTCAACAAGAAGGAATAGACTTTGAAGAAACTTTTTCTCCTGTTGCTAGACTTGAGGCCATGTGAGCGTTCCTTGCTCTCTCAAGTTTCCAGAAGTTCAAAGTATTTCAAATGGACATGAAATCATCCTTTCTGAATGGAGACTTAGAAGAAGAAGTGTACATTGAGCAACCATATGGTTTCATTCTTGGGAATGATCCAAATCTTGTATGCAGACTAAAAAAAGGCTCTGTATGGTCTTAAATAGGCTCCAAGGGCTTGGTACTATCATTTGGACAAATATCTTCATCAACAAGGATTTTCAAAAGGATCAGCAAATAGCAATCTTTATATAAAAATTGAAAATGACAAATTGCTAATACTTGTTGTGTATGTAGAGTGAATATTTTTGGGCAGCAATGAAGAAGCTATGACTCAAAGCTTTGCCTTGGTGATGCAGAAAGAATTCGAAATGTCTTTGCTTGGAGAACTGACATACTTTCTTGGATTGAAAATCCAACAAAATGAAGGTGGTACCTTCTTGTCTCAAACCAAGTACCTCAAGCAGATTCTGAAGAAGTATGGCATGGAAGATTCGAAACCAGTATGTACCCCTATGGTTGCAAGATGCAGCCTCAGTGAAAATGATGAATCAACATTAGTGCATCAACCAACTTATAGATCCATGATTGGAAGTCTACTTTATTTGACAGGTACCCAACTAGACATCATGCATGCAGTGGGAATAGTTGGAAGATTTCAGGCAAATCCTAAGGAAACTCGTCTTCAGGCAGTGAAGAGAATTTTCAAGTATCTTCAAGGAACTCAAAACAATGGTTTATGGTATCCTAGAGATACAGATCCCACTCTTCATGCTTATACAGATGTAGATTGGGCTGGAAGCATGGATCATAGAAAGAGCACAAGTGGTGGTTCATTCTTTATGGGTTCCAGATTATTATCTTGGTTTAGTAAGAAATAGAGTTCGATTGCTTTATCTACAACTGAAGCGGAATATGTGGCAGCTACATCTTGGTGCACTCAACTCCTTTGGATGATGCAAACCTTGCAGGATTTTTAGATCATTTGTACTCCACCTATCTCCATCTTATGTGATAATATGAGTGCAATCAGCATTTCAAAAAACCCAGTCATGCACTCAAAGACCAAGCACATATCGATCAAGTATCACTTTCTTTGGGAACAAGTGTTGGAACAAAAGGTCAAATTGGAGTATGTTGCTTCTAAGGAACAAGTTGGTGATATTCTGACCAAACCACTGCCCACGGAAATGTTTGAATATCTCAGATAGAAGCTGGGAGTAGTTGATGCATCATCTTCCTGTTAAACTTGTCTATTTCAGAGAAGAAGTGGTGTATGTGTGTTTCCTGAGGAGGATCCGCGTACATACGCAGGTTTGTGCAGAGACAGTCGCGTATATGGAGGTTTGATCCATATCTGTAGGGACAGGCTCTGGTTGAAGATATCCTGATAGAGGCCAGTCGGCACAGGTTCAGGGGGAGCAAATAAACTTCTGATGATGCATTTTTGGCATTATCTTAGAAGATTTTGGTCCTAGCTCATAGTTGTTGTTTGTGGAACAATTGCAGAGGGAGAATAGAAGGAAATCATGGTTGCTGATCTAAATGGTGATTGACAGATGCTTTCTACTATCAATTATTGGTGATGTTCATAAGTCATGCTCTAAATATTTTGTCTCTATGTCATGTATTTCTTTCATGGTGTCAAGGTCATGTAATGGCCTATTTTGGTTTCCCCATTATGCCTGGGATGAAAATGTAATGTATTTGGTTGTCATATGTAAATTTTTGGATGAGCCCCACTTGTTTGGGTGATGGATGTGAGTATTGAGTCTTTTGGTGATAGGAAGGTCATTTATGTCATTGTTTTTCTTGAAGAACATCTTGTTGCAGATCTTGCCTACAGTCAGGGGGAGCATGGTCAACACAGCAGGGTAGAATTTCAGCATGTACTCAGGGGGAGCACAACCCTTTGCCCTTGATGACAAAGGGGGAGAATGAGTTTGAGGATCTTGGGGTTGCCATCAAGTCCAAAGGGGGAGATTGTTGGCATTATGGCACAAGTTTTGAGCCATGGCACAGGTGTTGTCCTTGATGGAAACTCTCTTTGGTAACAGATCTCAGTTCAGGCTTTCAGAATGAAGGAAAAGACATATATGCAGGCTCAGCTAGACTAACACGTGTATACACGTGGGTTAGACGTTACAAAGGCGCGTATATGTTGGAGAAATTACCTTTGGTCCGTGGTAGTTAGTCCTTGGTATTTGAACCTATGGTTTTGGACCATGGTACCTCGTAAGAAGTGTTGATCCCATGTATTGGGTACGTGGTATTGGTTTATTATGGTTTTGGACCGTGGTATTGTGGAAGGCCTAAGACTATAAAAGAGGAGGGAGATCATGTGGAAAAGTATTATCTAAATTATTATTGAATATCTGATAAAGTGCTAGATTTGGAATACTGGTAATCAAGTTATGGTGCAGATCTGGATCTGAATGAAGGAGGAACCTTAGCGCAAAGAGAAGGATAAGTTCTATTGATGGGTTATAATCTTTAAGATTGAATGATAGTATCTTTGTATGATTTTGGTCTGTTATAGGTGGCGCTGGCTTGATCTATAACACTGATAATCTGGGTTAAGTAGTGTTCGAATATCTAAAAGAGCGAATTATCCTTTATAGATCTGTACGCAGGTTCAATGAAGCAAAGGCGTGTATACATGCTGGTTCAGTTAATGAAAACACCGTATACGCGGGTTGTTCCAAACGCAGAAGCGTATGCACGCTTGTTGCAGGATATTGAAATAGCGTATATATTTTGTGTTGTGATCTAGCTGCTTCTATTTATTGCTGTTGTGTTCTGGGTTTAGATTTTAGTGTGTGGTTTCTGGTACTGTGTTTTGGGTACAGCTGTCAGAGAAGTATCTACTTGATTCAGATCTAATTGGTGAAAAGGAGATTGGTTAATGGAGAAATTCTTGATGATTGATTGATGTTCATTGATCGAATCTGAAAATTTATGGATCGTGGTCCCTAGAAGAAAGAGAAGGTTGTAGCCTTTTTTAGGTGAGCAGCTGCATACTAGTATCTTGGCTAGTAGAAGAACTATAGGGGGTTGTAGCTCCCTTCTAGGAGAAGCTGGAGAATGAGAGAGGGTTGTATCTCTCTACAGGTTGCAGCCTGCGTACTGGTAAAGGACTGTACCAGTGCATTGTAAAAGAAGTTTCTAATTTAAAAGAATATAAAGACGAATTGCAGTAGGTGGTTTTCACCCACATTGGTTTTCAACCTTATATCTTGTTCTCTTGTGTGTGATTGTCTTTCTGCTCTATTTTACTGTTTTTGGTTACTGGTTATTTGATTCTGAAACATAGATTAACAATCAAAATCAGAAAGATAAAGTAAATTAAAATTTTTCTTTGTATACGCGGGTTTCCTTCTGCATAGTTGCGTATATACGCGGGTTTAATTAACTGAAGTAGCGTATATCATTTTATTTTCAAAAAGGAATATTTGACTTGATAATACTGATTCACCCCCCCTCTCAGTATTATTTCCAACCCTATAATCTACGGAAGAGGTTGCCCCAACATGCCTATGCTTTTCCAGTTGGAACAACAGAGGAAAGAGATTCAAATGTCACATGTTTGGGCATCTTGGCCCTCACTTGCCAATTTGTGGAAGTTGTGGTGACATTCGCAGGAATAATATACAATTGGTGTTTATGCTCTTCTACTCTTTCATCTTGTACTAGACTCACAGTGCAAAATCATCATGTTTATGATGTCTGCCAAATGGTTAAGTTGTGAATCTCTGAAAAAAAATTAGATATTTGTGTTTCTCATGAGTGTAGCCTAACTTATGAGGAGGGAGGAGAATGGGGATTACTGGTTTTTCCCATCGCTTGAGCCTTGCTCTCTCTTTTATCTTTGGAGGGATTAAACAAGTTAAACATTTTGGTTGAAATTCTATTGGCAAATATTTCGTGTGAAGAGATTAACAATTAAATACTGATCCTGATTTAAATAGGAACGCAATAGATTATAGAGATAACCATAAATACAGAGATGCGATAACCATAAATAAAGAGATGCAGCGGAAATAACACTTCATTTCATTAATGGAAAATAACGAAATATGCTTACAACCAGAATTGGAAATAAACCAGCTAGGACGATGGTAGCTTATCTCTGAGAAGAGATGTGCGGCTACATGTCTCTGAACTGTTCCGAACTTGTGTTACAATGAGGCTCGAAGGCCTATTTATTATTGAGAAACAATTGGAAAACCCTTCACATTCCAAAACCAACCCTTAGAAGATGAAACGCCAAATTGTGGGCCCCATTTTGGGTAAATTGGTACATCAATTTCCCGGGGTCGTAACTTTGGCATACGATCTCCGTTTGACGCGTATGATAGCTCGTTAATAAGATGCCTATCGAGAACTACCAACTTTGGAAGCGAAAAGCATCAAAATCCAGGGACCCATGTTGCCCAGATTTCCCAAGAAAAACGTCGTTTAGGGCCTCAAAACGGCTCCGGAAGTTCAGGACCCGAAAAAACTGCTAAAAATAGTAAGTTGTGCTACAATTAAGGAAACTGAAAAATGCTGAAAGAGACAATTGTGGGGGTCCAAATGGGATAGGTGGGTGGCCACCAACATCCACCTGGATCATTCCTCCCCCCTTAGGAAGCAATGGTCCCCATTGCATTGAGTTCCTCCATCTGCTAAACTTGTCCTGCAATCTCTGATGTGTCCAGCAATGGTGGAAAGCATGGTCGACGACGGTCCACATTGAACAGTTGGTGCAGGCG
>APFE030718295.1:0-19250 GCA_000404065.3 Pinus taeda | reverse complement strand
TCTGAAGTGACGAATTGATCATCAATGGCCTTCAGCAAGTCTCGGACCTTTTCATGCTGATCAACAGAACCACGAATACCAGCTGAAATTTTAGTCTTAATGAACATCATGCTTAGACAATTGGATCGCTCCCATTGTTCATAAAGCGTGATATCCGCTGCAGTGCTGGTATTAGTGAGTGTCGGTGGTTCATCTTTCCTAATAGCATAGTCTATGTCCATCCACCCCAAATGAAGGAGAATCCTCTCCTTCCAAACCTTATAGTTATCTCCCTTAAGTTCAGGGATATCACAACGAATTTCAGAGAAATTTGCAGGTTGTACAACTGCATCAAATTAAAAATCACATGCTTATGTTAAAATTGAGGCTTCAATAAAATTTCATGTTTTACCAATGTAAATCATGCTCAAAATTGAATCTAATGACATAAAAATTTCCTGTGGGCTAAATTTTCATTTTAAGCAGATTCAATTATTCATAGTTTTGAACTTTATGATAAAACCATCAATTCATAACTCCTGTGGGTAAGTTATGAAATTTTATCCTAATTAATTACATAAATATAATAAAAACTCCTGCGGGACAAAATTTATTATATTTAGTATAATTAATTACAATTAATGTCTAAATAATCCTTATGCGATCCTAACCGATCATAATATATAATTTTATTTAATTAAAGATGATGTGGTTATTCTCTAATTAATTAAAATTATATGGATCACTAGACATTATTTTTTACATAAATTGCATAAACAAAAACTTAACCAGAGTAAAAATAATGTTTCCTGAAAGGAGTAAGTCAAAATGACATTTTAAATAAACTCGATATCATTGTTTCTTCTAAAAACTGCCATAAATGTGAGCATTACGGTAAATGACGGTAATAATTCCTCACAAAATAAAATTAAAATTAAAGTTAAAACAGTCAGCATTACCGTAAATGTCTGCAAATCGATTGTTCAGTTTATAAACAAAACCCGGAGATAGACTGAAGCAGCATTGATCTACTTTGCACTTGCATAGCAAATGCAGTTTGAAGGCTAGCTGGCTTGACTTCAGGCTTCGTCTATAAGTTTATAAAACAAACAAACATAAAAAAGCAAACAAGTTATTCTTTCACAAGATAAATAAAATTAAATTCCTTTTAATAAAAATAAAAACCATATAATTAAAATAGTTGATATTTTGGGGAAATTTATTGTTCTTAGTCCACATAAACTTCATGGAGACCAAGAAAACCAACGTTAGAATTAAAATATGCTCTAATTAAAAGGTTATTTTATTAAAAATATCCCACAAAAATTGGTTCAACGAATATGGTTAAAGGGTATATATATTCATTAAAAAAATATATATATCCCATAAAAATTGGTTCAACGAATATGGTTAAGAGTATATATGTGTATACAGCATACATGGTGCCAACCCACACCGCACATAAACCAAAAATATAATAGTATATATATATTTTATATAAACCTTATCTCAAGTCAACGTATGTGTGGTAAAGATTTAAATTAAGTGTTGGATATATATGTATATGGTTATAACCATAACGTATCCCAAATGCTGTGGCTACACGTAACTAACCATAATAAAAAAACATCACAATTTTTTTTTTGAGAATGGACTGTAATTTTCGGTCACATAACAACATGATCTGATACGCAACATGATTTGATACGCGGAACACACCAAGACAGAGATAAATGGACGCTTCAATACCAAATGTTAATTAAAGCAGCGACTCTTTAATATGTGAGCATTCAACACTCAAAGGAATCTATAAAATTAAACTCCAATGCCCAAGAATAACTTACCTCCAGCCATCGATGTGTTGTAACGAGTAACAGCCTTCAAGTCTAAATCAGACGCATGAATGTATGGTTGAATAGATGGATCAGATATGTAAAACAAAATTTAAATGAACAGTGTTGTCCACACGGATTTCCTTCTTGTGCAGATCTCCAAATAAGCTTCAATGCAAAGGTTGTATAGCAATAAATTGCAATAGCCGCACACTAATCTGAAGATAGAGCTTTCAACGCAGAATTTGTAGAGCTTCCCACTATGACAGCATACAATAGCTAAAAACAACAACGGTAAAAATAACGTAACGCAACCTTCACGCAAGCAGAAAGAAAAGAACACAAAAAGTCTGAAGGCACTTCCAAGCTCTGCTCTCTCAGTTTGGTGGTGTAAAAATTGAAGGGGATTGAGATGCTATCTTGGGGACCAAACAGATAAATTTATAGCCAAACTTCCATCAAGCTTTTGTTGGCTATGTGTCAGGTGTTCCACAGTTCAAGGTAGAGAACTCTAGATGGAGTAATGGACCACTTCAGAAGCTTCAACAAGAAAGTGTCAGTTGTTCCACAGTTCAAGGTAAAGAACTCTACATGGAGTAATGGACCACTTCAGAAGCTTCAACAAGAAAATTAATTAACTGTAGTTGATTTCCTTAATTTAAGGAAATTACTGCAGTTCGTTTCCAGAAATTAAGGAAAGACTACAATTTACTTCCATAACTGTAGGCTGCAATTGATAAAAATTTAATGGAGCTTAACATTTTTCACACTCATAATAATCAAAACAAACGGTCTTGGCTGAAATGGTTTTTGGAATAATTGGGTGGTTAAACCAGCTAACATATGAACTGGCCGATTTGGGTACAAATTGGTCAATTTCATACTGAATAGGTTGGTTTTCATGAGGAAAAACTAACAAGAAAATCGGTGTCCTTTTTAAAATTGTATTTTATCTCTAATCGGTGTCCTTTTTAAAATTGTATTTTATCTCTAATATTAATTTAAGTAGGTCCTCATTCTAACATATTTTTTTATTGAATCATGTGTATCTAATATGGAAAATAGATTACGTTGTTTTCCTGGTTTCAACTGTCAACATAATTTCCTGAATAGTAACATATCATTAAAAAAAATCGTATACCTTTCCTCTTGCCGAGTTATGTTATAAACAGTAGGATTTTAAAATTGAAACTTAAAAAGGAAATGGGTTGCTCAAACACGCTAACTAATTACTGTTAACTGACTTGAAATATTCAACGATAGCAGGGTAACAACAAAGATTGAAATATTCATGAAACCTTACATTGGCCAATGGCATTAACTGATTTGGAACATTCACTGATAACAGTAATTGAAACATTCATGAAAACAAAATAAAACCTCTATCCCTAAAACTCAAGGTAGTAAGATTTATGAAATTTGGTTATGAAAGAATGTTTTTTTGAATCTTAGAGATCATTAAAAAAAACAAACTTTGCATTTTTCATGTTTAACAGTTAGTTTTATATTGATTTAAATGAATATATTTTTTAAATTTAAACTTTAATATGGTATGTAATTTTCTTTTGATAAGTTTTTACAATAAAAATGGTTCCATAATTGACTTTACACTAATATATACAGCTTGAGTGGGCTTAATGGTTAAGAGCATGTGTTTCTTCCTAAGAGGTTACAGGTTCAAAACGAGAGGGGGTAGAGTATGTATGCCTTCGTAGACTTAGCAGTCAAATCGCTGCGCGGAGGTGGGTCCCTTGTCCCACAAACAAGGAAGTCTCATACACCAATTTGGTGTCTGGCTTGGCTGTGACCTTAAAAATGGATATTATTATATTATTATTATAAAAATATATTTTTTCCCAATTGAAGTTTGAATATTTATAAAATTTTAACCAGTTCAAACCCATTCTGATTCAGGTTCAGTTTATCATTTAACTGATTACACTGGTTTTTATAAATCTGCTCACACTCGACAGAAAGTCATAGCCCACATCAAAGTTCAAACCTGCAACTCTGATAGTCATAGTACTCTCTTGATGAGACTTGGAAATGACTGTTAAATTTATTGATGCAGCAGATATTGTGCATTATAGCATTAATTCAATGAAGCAACCTCAACCAGATTCAGTTTCAATCAAGAAATACTCAATAGATTCACATAACATGGGGAAAAGAATTTGTATCACTTAATAGCAATACAGGTTGCTTACGTCTCAATCCAGAAGTATTGTCCATATTTAGATTTCCAAATTGATGTTTCATCTTCCATAGCTTTTGAAACTACATTCTTCGTGTCACTCTCTTTGCTTTTTATCTTTTGGGTTTCTTTTTCTTTTTTTTCTTCTTAATTTTCTAGGAGGAAAATTTATCATAATTAAGTCCACCATTAATAATAAGAATATTTATTATTAGCTACTATCTAATAAAATTAGATGCTATCATTTTTATTAAAAAACCATGTCACTGAAATTACCCACCATAATCCTTAATGGTATAAGCTTTCACTCATACCAATTATAAAGAAAACGAACTTTTATTATTTTATCTCTTTTTTCAAGATTTACAAAAATATAAGACATTTACCCATTAAATCTTGTCTTGACTATGAACCACACTGATTGGTTTGGTTCGAAACGGGTCGACAAATTATTTTCTATGTGATTTCGCCGAAAACTCTCGAAACAAATTTATGTATGATTTAATAACGATACAATTTGGTACAACGTCTCGAGCCATATGTACGTTGGAAAATAAATGGTTTATCTGAATCTCTACGTCCTTTTCCCTTCTGTTTGTCACTCCTTTTGCCTCTTTATACGTTTGATCCTCTCTCGTTTCTTCCTTTGATCCTCTTTTCTTTTTTAAGTTACAGCGCTGCAATACATTTTGACGTTCACACTTAGAACCAGACACTGCATATTCCAACACTTCACTGACTTTTACAAAAAGACATTCTATACTCCAACACTTTACAGGGCAGTGTCAATGTTTTGAACTGATGAACAACTTCTCATCACACCAAACTTCCCATGGTTTTTGGACTTTTTGATCTGGAGTGTCTTTATCTTTGTTCATTCTTTGCTGTCTCCCATCCTTGTAGTTCTCTGCTGTCACAACCTTTAGAAAAGTTTTCATACTTTTTTTTATATGGATGGGATTTCATCCTCATCTTTTATATATTCGAGTTTATGTTGATTGCAGATTTACATATTTAACTTAGCTTGCATAAAGCAAAATCAATAATTAATTTCACTTCATGCTTATTAAGATATATAATGGATATAAAAATGTTTCTTTATATTTTACACGGAATCTACAATGAACATAAATATATCCCTTTATTTACAATAACTATGAAAACAACGCTTTGTACATCTCTCATCCACTATGCTTTTGCCAACATCAACGCCGCCTTTTTATGGCATTTTCTCTTGTTTTAATGTCAATCTTTCGCGAACAAAACAAGTCTCCTCATGTCGGTGGTGGGAAAATGGAAAAATCACAAAATATGTTTGCATCAGAAAATTAACATTCCAGGTTTATCAAGTGTAGAAATATCAAAACCAGATTGGTGACTACCGACTTCCATATCGCCGGAGGCGATATGCTTTCAACTTGAAATGTCATTTATTTTGTTGACATCAGCTTGTCACCCTAACTCAACGGACTTTTCAACATGCTTACTTTTCAAGATTCCATATTCACAATTCATTTGTATTATCCAACTAAACCCAACCCGATACTTACTTTCCAAATTCTATATATTTATAATTTCAACTCAACCCAACTCGATACTTTCCAAGTTTCTAATTCATAATTCATTTGTATTATCTCATTAAATATTTACTTTTCAATTTACTATATTAATAATTGATGCAGGAGCATCTAGCTTAAGGAGGTTATGGTTGGAGCGTTTGTCTTTACAAATAGAGATGTGTCAATTAGTTTTTTTTTTATTTTTATTTAAATTTCTAGGAACGGTTGTCTCAACCCACTGTTAGTTTTGCTTACACGTTCTTTTTATTTTTATTTTTAGTTTTATTTAAAGTTTACTTTAAGATTACAAGTCATTATTCTTTTTATTTTTAGTTTTATTTAAAGTTTACTTTTAGATTACAAGTCAAGAAAAGACATTTATCCAAAAATAATCAAATGTAACTACTGGCAATTTGATAATTGTCCAGTGATCTTTGCAAAACAAAAAAGGAAACAACTATTGTAATATTTTAACCATCATAGAATTGAATGAAGAGAAGTACAAAAACATTCTAAAAAGCAAATACATCTGAATCCATATACATTACAACTTAAGTATTTTCTGCGAATTCATTTTTCTTTTCCATAGCATAATGATGACAAACATTGAACAGTAAACATAGAAGCAGGAAAAGCGCCCAAATAAGTCAACAAGATAACAGAGCGGGTCTGCAGAAGAAACTAGAAGATCACTATCGAAGGAATAAGCGAACATTCACAGGTACCAACATAATTCGAATCCTTTTTCATTGCTATTTAATTATAAACAAAATCATTGTATATCTACATATCAGTATCGAATATCAACAGTCCAAAAATACAGTCACCAAGAACAGGCAGCCCTGAGAGCAGGGTTCCTCCATTAACAGTCTCAAACACAAACACCGCGAGGTCACCACGGGACCGTTACCGTTACAGTCATAAGTTAAATAGCGGAGACATAAATATACAACGAAGCTACAGCCACAGAAGGGCCAAGATACAGTAGGGCTGAAGCCAAACCCTCGAACTATAAACCCATAGAATACCACAAACAGCAAAACCTCTCAAACAGACAAACAGGAAAATATCAAGGAGTGACCCTACCCGGTTCAAGCATAGGAGTTAGGGCGCGAGGTCAATAAACAGGAACTCAGTTGCACACTCGCATGGCCAGCAACACAAGTCATTAGAGCCAGCAAAACGGAACCAAAAAAAATTACAAGCTTGAAAGCATGGGAAGGGATTTCCGAAAGAACTTACCCGAGAGAGTTGAGCCCGTGCGAACCAGAGGAGAAGCCACGGACTAAGGTTATGGTTGCAAAGTGCTTGCTACTCACAAGAAGCAAGAACAATCAGGGATGGAAGAAAACAAGGCAGAAAAGACTAGCATGGAGAGAGGACTTACCTCCGGATAACAGCCGAATAAGAGCCGAAAGCTGAGCCATTCCGCAACCGCAACCTGTGACAAAAACCAAGCGAATAATCAAACAATGGGGCAAGTGCATTGAGAACAATAGCGAACAACAAAAACCTACAACTGAGAAGGAAACCAGAGCCGACCAAAATTTAAACCAAAGACTGGAGCCTCGAAAACGAGCACCGAGCAAGAAGCATTGACGGCATACGCAGGTGGAAACCCTCATAGAAATTCATGCCTAGAGTCAGTGAAACGAAACCCCTGTAAAGCAACCAAAACTAGAATCCTCGTTTCACGAAGCAGCAAAGTGAAAGAACCAGAATCCTTACCTCGCAAGCAGCATAATGAAATGGCAATGAAATGACCCAGCTTAGGGTTTGGTGGGTATGGTAAGAGGCGGGAAGGAGCAAGCCCCAAGGCCAGGACACTTGTCCTCAAAACATTAAAACCATAGTACAACACCATAAAGTCAACCATCTACACAATTAACAATAAAACAATCAACAGTTAATTATTCATACAGAAGTGCAAAGGGTTAGTCCCATCAATTTTTGTATTAGAGCCAGGTTACAGTTAATTGTTTTCTTTACAAAATGGAAGCCAGAAGAAGAGGCCGCGGCAAAGCTATTCAAAGAGTAGTAGATGAAGGATTGAGAGAAGGGATTAGGATCCTGAATGCCCATTTGGTGGCAGTAGAAGCAAGAAGGAGAAGGGATCTGAAAGTAGGGGATGACAGTAATGAAGAATTTGTAGTTACAACAGATGGATCAGATGAAGAAGGACCTAAAATCAAGTTGTTAAGGTCAGTTTTGTTGGCTAGCAGTAAGCCAAAGCCTGAGATTCCAAACTATGATGGTAGTTTGTTCAATAAGTGTTGTTGGACTAGATTAGTGAGTTAGACAAATACTTTGAATGTGAGGAGATCAGCGAAGATAGGAAAGTTAAATTCGCTGCCACCAAGTTGAAAGGACACGCGGCCTTATGGTGGGACAGTGTCCAAGAAAAATGGAGAAGATTAAATAAGTTACCTATTAAAAAGTGGACCATAATGGTCGCCAAGATGAAGGGTAAGTTTTTTCCCAAAGATTACCAAATTGCTCTATATCGACAGGTGTAGAATTTGAAGCAGAGAGGAATGACGGTGAATGAATATACTGAAGAATTTTATCGGGTGAACCTGAGAGGTGCTTATACTGAAGACACCCCAGAAAAGACAACAAGGTTTGTGAATGGCCTAAGGCTGGAAATATTAGATGAGATAAGTATTATTTCTCCAAAAACCATAGAGGAAGCATACCATAGTGCCTTAAAGGTAGAAGAAAAGATCGCAAGGAAGCAGAATGCCAGGAGAGGACATGGAACTGGCAAAGGGAAAGGACAATCCTTTGGCAGAGGAAGGACTACTAGCAATAGTGAAGAGGGTAGCAGTTCAAAGACCTCAGGTATAGTAGAAAAGGAAGGTAGCACTAGGGGAGGAAGGACATACCAGAGAGGAAGGAGAAATGGCAGGGGAAGAGGAGCTACCTACTAGTGTTACAAGTGCCACAAGTGGAGGCACAGGTCCTTTGAGTGTCCTGAAGGAGAACAGGCTGGTCAGAGGAGCATATGTTGCTCAAACAGAGGAAGCAGAGGCACCGCCTCAAGAGGTAGAGAATGTACCAGAGATAGGAGAGGCCTTAGTCTTGAATAAGGTCTCAAACAGAGGAAGCAGAGGCATCGCCTCAAGAGGTAGAGAATGTACCGGAGACAGGAGAGGCCTTAGTCTCAAATAAGGTACTACTGAAACCGGAAAAGGAGACAGCTGAACAAACCCAAAGAAAGGCATTATTCTGGACTGTGTGCAAGTCACATGGAAAATGCTGCAAACTGATTATAGACAGTGGAAGCACTGATAATCTGGTTGCAACAGATATGGTGGAGAAATTGGGTTTAAAAAGGTTGAAGCACTTGACTCCCTATATGGTGTCTTGGTTACAGAAGGGTCACCAACTGCTAGTTGATGAGCAGTGTGAGGTGGAATTCCATATTGGCAAATATAGTGACAAAGTGATTTGTGACATCATGCCCGTAGAAGTGTGTCATATTCTGCTAGGTAGACCGTGGCAGTATGACCGAAAAGTTGTTCATGACAGGAAAACAAACTGTTACAAGTTTGTCAAGGATGGTATTAAGCATACGCTAGTACCCATCAAGGAAGAAGAAACAACAGAAACTAGTGGGACAAAAGTGCTACTAGTGGATGGAAAAGAATTTCTAAAACAAATTGAAGATGACGAGGTAAAGCATGTTGTTGTAAGGAGACCGAGAGCAGTGTTGTTGCACACTGAAATTTTTGGCTTACCTGAAGAAATCCAGGATTTGTTGCAGCAATTCAGCGACATTGTGGTGGATGATTTACCAGATAAATTACCACCAAAGCGGAGTATCATTTATCACATAGATTTCATCCTTGGAGATAGCTTACCAAACAAAGTTGCTTACCGGATGAGTCCCAAGGACAACGAAAATATCAGGAAGCAGGTACAGGAATTGTTGGACAAAGGCTTGATACGGGAAAGTTTAAGTCCCTGTGCAGTTTCGACGGTTTTAGCTCCCAAGAAAGGAGGCGAGTGGCGAGTGTGTACAGATTCACAAGCAATAAATAAAATTACTATCAGGTATAGGTTTCCATTGCCACGAATGGATGACATGATGGACTGCTTGAGTGGAGCAACATATTTTTCGAAGATAGATCTGAAGAGCGGATACCACCAGATTAGAATTAGAGAAGGGGACGAATGGAAAACAACTTTCAAAACTAATGAAGGACTGTATGAATGGTTGGTGATGCCATTTGGGTTGAGTAACGCCCCTAATACTTTCATGTGCTTGGTGAACGAGATGTTGAAGGAGTTCATTGGGAAATTCGTGATTGTGTATCTTGACGATACACTGATTTTCAGCAAGACCAAGGCAGAATATTTTCGACACGTTCGATATGTTCTAGAGAAGTTGTAGCAAAACAAGTTGCTAATAAATTTGAAAAAATGTTCTTTCTTTCAGAAGGAGTTAGTCTATTTGGGTTTTGTGATTGCAAAAAATGAGCTGAAAATGGACCTAGAAAAAGTTGCAGCTATACTTAGCTGGCCATCCCTTAAGAGTCTGTTCGAATTTCGGAGTTTTCATGGGTTGGCAAGTTTCTATCGCAAGTTTATAAAGAATTTTAGTGGAATCTGCACACCTATGTTGGATACCATCAAAAAGGAAAGTCAGCCTTTTCATTGGACTGAAACTGTAGAGAAGAGATTCCAGATATTGAAGAAGAAGATCACTGAGAGGCCAATTTTGAGGTTGTCTGATTTCAACAAACTTTTCCAAGTTCGTTATGATGCAAGTGGTAAAGCCATTGGAGCTGTACTTAGCCAGGAAGACAAACCAGTAGCCTATTTTAGCGAAAAATTAAATGAAAGCAGGAAAAAGTATACGTCTTATGATAAGGAGTTTTATGTCATCATCCAAGCCTTGAAGCATTGGAGACATTATTTGTTGGGTAATGAGTTGTCTTGTTTTCTGATAATTCTGCGTTACAATATGTTATGCAGCAACATAAGTTGAATCACAAACACATAAAATGGGTGGAGTACTTGCAGAGTTTTACATTCGTATTGAAGCATATCAATCGTCAAGTGAACAAGGTAGCAGATGCACTAAGCAAAAGAGTCTCACTCTTGCAAGAGAGCACGATACAAGTATTGGGATTTGAACACCTGAAGGACTTGTATCAAACAGATGCAAATTTCAAGGAGGCTTATGAAGCCTGCCAGAATCCTTTGTTGAGGAACAATAGTCTATGGCTAGACTATAACTTGCAGGAGGAGTTGCTATTCAAGGGAGGACAGTTGTGTATTCCAAAATGTTCGATGAGGGAGAACAACATCCAGGAAAAACATAGTGGAGGTCTAGCTGGACATGTCAGCATTGATAAGACCTTGGATCAACTCAGTCATTTCTATTACTGGTCAAAGATGTGAAGAGACGTGTAGCGGTATGTGACCAGGTGTAAGATATGTCAGTTGGCGAAAGGCCACAGTCAAAACACGGGGTTGTATACACCCTTGCCTATTCCAAATAGACCATGGGATTCAGTTAGTTTGGACTTTGTCTTGGGTCTGCCCAAAACACAGCAGGGTTTTGATTCCATCATGGTGGTGGTGGACCGATTCTCGAAGATGGAACACTTCATCCCTTGTAGGAAAACCAGTGACGCTACCCATGTAGCACACTTGTTTTTCACTGAAGTCATCAGACTGCATGGCTTACCCAAGTCCATTATTTCCGACAAGGACATGAAATTCACGAGACATTTTTGGCGCACCTTGTGGAAAAAGTTGGATACGAAGTTAAATTTCAACTCCGTTTATTACCCACAGACTGATGGGCAAATGGAGGTAGTGAACAGAGGTTTAGGAAACCTGCTGCGGAGCCTAGTTGGGGAAAATTCACTAATGTAGGATCGTGTACTTGCTCAAGCGGAATTTGCTTACAACGATTCACCAAATTGAAGTACAGGAAGTAGTCCTTTCTAGGTCTTGTATGGAATGCATCCTCGAGGAATGCTGAGCTACGAGATTTGGGACAGTTAGAAAGAAGAAGTGCTGATGGGGAAGACTTTGCAAGAGAAATTAACGACCTACATGAGCAGGTGAAGAAAAAATTACAGGACAACAGTTAATGCTACAAATAGAAAGCAGATCTGAAATGACAAGAGGTATAATTTAATGTAGGGGATCAAGTTCTAGCGCATCTGCGCAAAGAAATATTCCCTAAGGGAAAATACAATAAGCTGAAATTCAAAAAAATTGGACCTTGTAAAATTCTGTGTAAGTTTTCTGCAAATGCCTATGAGCTGCAATTGCCTCTAGGTATAGGAATATCACCCATCTTTAATGTGGCGGATTTATTCCCATACACTGTCAGTCCAGAAGAGGACAGTTCAGTGCAACCAAAACGGAATACCCAGGAAGAGAGTAGTTCGTGGATGAGACAAATGTCTTCAGCTCGGCCACTTGAAATCAAAGGAATCCTCGATACATAGGTGGCCAGGTGGACTCGGAGAAATGAGTACCTACAGTACCTCATCAAGTGGATGAACTTCCCTATTGAGTACAATTCGTGGCTTGACGTAGTACAGATATAACGTGCAGGGTATTCTATCGAGGAGCTCATGGACCGGAGCCATGAATTTTCATCTACCCCGGGAGCCTGATGCAGGAGCATCCAGCTCAGGGAGGTCATGGCTGGAGTGTTTGTCTTTACAAACAGATATGTGTCAGTTAGTTTTTTTTTTTCATTTAAATTTCTAGTAACAGCTATCTCAGCCCACTATTAGTTTTGCTTACGTTCTTTTTATTTTTAGTTTTATTTAAAGTTTACTTTTATATTAGAAGTCAAGACAAGACAGTTATCCAGAAATAACCAAATGTAACTAATGGTAGTTTGATAACTGTCTAGTGATCTTTACAAAACAAAAAAAGGAAACAGCTATTGTAATCTTTTGACCATCATAGAATTGAATGAAGAGAAGCACAAAAACATTCTAAAAAGCAAATACATTTGAATCCATATACATTATAGCTTAAGTATTTTCTGCGAATTCATTTTTCTTTTCCATAGCATAATGATGACAGACAGTGAACAATAAACATAGAAGTAGGAAAAGCACCCAGATAAGTCAACAAGATAACGCAGCAGGTCTGCAGAAGAAACTAGAAGATCACTATCGAAGGAATAAGTGAACATTCACAAGTACCAACGAAATTTGAATCCTTTTTCATTGCTATTTAATTGTAAACAAAATCATTGTATATATACATATCAGTATCGAATATCAACAGTCCAAAAATACAGTCACCAAGCACACGCAACCTTGAGAGCAGGGTTCCTCCTTTAACAGTGTCAAACAAAAACACTGCGAGGTCACCACGGGACCGTTACCGTTACAATCATAAGTTAAATAGCGAAGAAATAAATATATAGAGAAGCTATAGCCACAGAAGGGCCAAGATACAATAGGGCTGAAGCCAAACCCTCGAAATGTAAACCCAGAGAATACCACAAACAACAAAACCTCTCAAACAAAAAAATAGGAAAATATCAAGGAGCGACCCTACCTGGTTCAGGCGTAGGATTCAGGGCGCGAGGTCAATAAACAGGAGCTCAGTTGCACACCTGCATGGCCAACAACACAAGCCATTAGAGCCAACAGAACGGAACCAAAAAAATTACAAGGATGAAAGTAGGGGAAGGGGTTTCCGAATGAACTTACCTGAGAGAGTCGAGCCCGTGCGAACTACAGGAGAAGCCATGGACTAAGGTTATGGTCGCAAAGTGCTCGCTACTCACAAGGAGCAAGAACAGTCAGCGACGGAAGAAAACGAGGCAGAAAAGACTGGCATGGAGAGAGGACTTACCTCTGGATAACAGCCGAATGAGAGCTGACAGCTGAGCCATTCCGCAACCGCAACCTGTGACAAAAACCAAGCGAATAATCAAACAATGGGGCAAGTGGATTGAGAACAACAGCGAACAACAAAAGCCTACAACCGAAAATGAAACCAAAGCCAAGCAAAATTGAAACCAGAGACCGAAGCCTCGAAAAGGAGCACCGAGTAGGAAGCATTGACAGCATACGTAGGTGGAAACCCTCACAGAAATTCATGCCCAAAGTTAGTGAAACGAAACTCCTGTAAAGCAACCAGAACCAGAATCCTCGTTTCGCGGAGCAGCAGAGTGAAAGAACCAAAGACCTTACCTCGCAAGCAACATAATGAAACAGCAGTGAAATGACCCAACTTATGGTTTCATGGGTATGGTAAGAGGCGAGAAGGAGCGAGCCCCAAGGCCAAGAGACTTGTCCTCAAAACATTAAAACCATAATACAGCGCCATAAAGTCAACCAGCTACTGAATTAACAATAAAACAATCAACAGTTAATTATTCATACGGAAGTGTAAAGGGTTGGTCCCATCAATAAATTATTTTTATAAATATCTCATCATCATTTTTCTTTTTTTCAAGAAAAAAAAAAAAAAATAAATAAATTATAAATAAATAAATAATAAATAATAAAAATAAAAATAAAATAAAAAATAAAATAAAATAATAAAATTAAAAATAAAATAAAATAAAATAAAATAAAAATAATAAATAAAAAATAAAAAAATAAAAATAAAAAATAAAAAAAATAAAAAAATTTATATATAAGATAATTAAAAAAAAAGTCCATGTTAACCAGTATTTCATATTTGCCCAAAAAAAAAAAAATGTTTAATCTTCCTAATCCTCATGCAAAACTGACATTCTTGTAATAGGACCAAAGAGGACGACCAAAAATAAAAATAAAAACAAAACTTATTCACATAAGACAAGACTAACAAAACATAGAAAATTTGATATGGCATGGCCATTTACAAGAGGACCAGCTCGCCCTCCTTGACCACCAAACCATCAGAAAATAGTCTATAAAACATGGATCCCTGAGTAGCCAAAGGACATTTCTTCGATAATCCATAAGCTACCATATTTGATTCCCTGTAAACCTACAAGAACGAAATATACACGGGCAAGAACTAAATATCCACAAATACCTGCTTCAGAGGTTCACTTCTCTCCATCCAGTTATTTAAAAGCCTGATGTTCAATTCCCTCCATCTAGTTATTTGAAAAATGGAGCCCAAAGTTAGAACAACAAGAAATCGGGTCAATAAAGCTTTTTGAGTCAGTAATGCTATACATTCTTTGTTTCTTAACAAATCATAACAACCCGACAGCCAAGATCTTAGCTCTAGAGTTGGTACCAGACATGGAGAAAGAAATGTGTCTGGAGATTTAATCTCAGCCAAGCTCCACACCCACAAAAGCATCAACAATGTGCGTTGTTGATCCCGCTTCAATTCCAGCCAAGCCAAAATGTTGGAAACAGTTATGGAGATGTATAGTTGTTTATCTTCAAAAATCAAAGAGTTCCTCGCGCTCTAGATCTCCCAAATAATATACAAGGTACATATTTATGCTTTCCAAAACTTGTAGTCCACTATTTGCTTCCACAATAGTGAAATGTCCCTTAGGGGGCAGTTGTAACAAGCCAAGAACCTGAGTCCAAACCTGTAAGGACAAATAACACTGCAAGAAGAGATGTATGACCTATTCTTGTGACCTCATGCAAAAAGGGCACCGGCTTGGACCTTGAAAGCTCCTTTTGCATTCATTATCCCAAATGAGCATTTTATTTCACATACTAACCAATATTAGATGATGATTTTCAGAGAGACTTCCCATCTCTAGATGATCTGGACCAACAATTAAGAGTCAAGGAATAAAACTGGTAGAAAATATACATGTAAATGTCTACAACCACCAGAGTTACCTTTTGCATGGTCCCAAACCATTTTATAGTATCACCACAGTCCTTTTGACATAAGCCAACCATGCAGAGCGATAGAGTGTAGTGCAGCCAAGAAGTCTTGTTTTCTCTCCCTAATCCAAGCTTTGTCATAGTCTTCTAGATAAAGTAAGATTTGTTCCAATAGTCGATTACCTAATCAAGAAAGAAGAGACCCTTGACATCTAGTAACCACTTTTCCCGACTCATTTTATCCCAACCATCTTTGTCTTTATACAACTTTTACCATATATAACTACTTTTAGTGGCTAGGTGTGGACCATTATTACTACTCACAAACATGTTTTTATGTAGAAAGGCTATATTAATAACACGATTGTATTTTTTTTATATACAAATTAGATAATGATATAGTTTTGTTTTTCTATTTTTATTTTTATTTTTATTTTTATGTTATAAATATTTAGTATAATAAATAAATATATATTTTTATATTGTTTATTTTAAATTTCAATTGAATATAATTAGAATGGATTTTAATAATAAATATGAATTATATTTCCGTTTTTGTTTAGAAAACAAAGGTTTATATAGCAAAACTATCTTCATTTCAACTTATTTTAATTTTTTAAATAATCTTAAAAATATTTTTGAAAATAAGATTTTATATAAACTGTTCTCTATTGAATGGAATATATCATATATTATTTTAATTTAAGATTTAAAATAATTTCTTAATCATTAGATTCCATAATGAATTAAAACATCCTTGGTAAGAAATTCCCACATAAGAGAAATTTTTTTGTAATATTTTTTTAATGAATAATAAACGTAATATCATTATTAAATATTATTTTTCAAAAACAGTAAATAATTTGGTTTTAAATAAATTAATTGAAATATATTTTTCAAAAACTAGCCATTGAAATATAGCCATTACCTTATTAAAATTTTAATAAATTAATAAACTAGTAATCATGATTTTAATAGTATTTTCAAACTAATTATTTGTTTTTTAATATATTAAAAATTAATTTCAAATATAGCCGTTAACTTGAAATTATGTCACTCTACAATTGCTTTCTATTTAAGCCTTTGCCATGGTCTGCGCCTTCATCTACTCCTGATGATGAACCACACTTGTTGGTTCCAAACGCGTAGACCAAAAATTTCTGTTATGTGATTTTACTGAAAGACTTTTCTGAGTGCAAATATCTTTTAATGTGTAAAACTTGAAAAAAGGTTTTAGCCTCGACAAATTTAAGCTATCGAGTTGCTTGATAGAATCTCCTTGATTAAGATTGATATATACTACTTATATATCTGTGTGTAAATTTTGATTGTTTAAATTACATTTTTTAATACATAAATGGATTCAGCATCTTGAAAATACTCTCACACTTGTATTGTGTACAATACACAACTTAAACTTCAATTCCAACAAATCTCTCCTAGATTTTAAGTTTCAATTCCAAAAAAAAATTCTTAATTTTAAACAAAATTGTCTAAAAAATATACCTTTAAAATGACCAAAATGTAAAATAATAAGACTAATAGAAATATTTAATCATAAAAATTTAATTTTCTCAATTATTTTATATAGTATACAAATAGTTGACATTAAAATATTTTATTTAACAATTTTTTATATGAATTACATTTAGATGTATATTATTAATATTTTTAATGCACATGTTAAATCTATATAAAGAATTAAATGAATATACAGTATTCCTCTTATGACTTTTATTATGTATGGAAGCTAATGAAATTTTTAACTTGCAACTTATTTTTATCTTTCAACATTAGTAGTTAATTATTATAAATTAAATTATATATTATGTATTATTATAAATTATTTATTCACTTTCTCTTTTATATATACAAGTGAAATAAATTAGTTAAGATGATCTTTAAATAGTTACTTTAAGTTATGTAGTGGAACATTTTAAAAAGTATAAGAATTATACATTTTCCTTACACTATTTTATTTTTATTTATGTTATTTCTTTTTAAAGTTGGTATAAAATTAGGGGCAACTAGAGTAGGAGGGGTCATCTATTGCCCTGAGGAACAAATCGTTTATAGCTTTTCTTGAGGCTTGTGAATAGCAACAAACAATCAAGATGAATTTTGGGTCTTGTGGAAAGGTTTGGAGATAGTCATAAGTAAAATAATAAAGAAAATAAAGGTTAAGGGGGGTTATATGATTGTTATTAGGAAATCTCCAACGCACCAGGAAGAAACTTTTGTTTCTCTTCAATAGCCCTCAAGATAGCAATGCAATGTAAAAAATATGAGATATCTTTGTCTCATACTCTTGGATCCCTAAATTATGAGGCAAATAAGTTTTCTAAGAAAGGATACGAGATGGAGCAAGGGAACACAAAAACAATTGGTGGAGTAAGAAATTTCGCTTCAGTTCCGTGAAAATTGAATGGTCTTAGTGAAAATGGGTCGGTTGACACCTCAAATGAAGCTAGTGGAAATGAGAATAAAGGAATTAAATGATGTTTTCTAGATGGAGCTCCACTCCTCTGGCACTGTCACCTCGCATGTCCATCCACATGGAAGGAGTGATCTTCCCATGTATCACTCTTTGTTTGGTCGTGAATGTAGTCGATACAAATTGAAAGGAGGAAGGACATATTATAATTGGGGATTGATATCTCGCCTAAGGCTAGGGATCTGGTCAAATTCCTTTGAAGCCTCGGCTATAATCCCTCTAATCAAAGTTATTCCCAATGATAGAGGTGATCGATTTGAGAATTCACATAATGTTAGAATTAATGTATTTCCTCCAAGATCAATTTGGATAGAATTGTTAAACATTCAAAGTTCTTGGACAATTGGGTTATCTTATCCTTTGTGTTTAATTTTGTGGTTTTGTAGTTGTCTTATTCTTATGGATTCCATGGAGAGCTAGGTTCCAGATGCTGATTCAAATCATTGGAAAAAATCAATAGTGTGGTTGTTCAAGGTGCTTATGGGAATGTTAGAAAGTACAGTCTAAAGGTTGGAACTCATAGAGCGCGAGAAGGAGGAAAGGTTTAATCTCATGGAAAAAAAAATTTGATTGGTTGCAAACTCGTATGGAAAGGAAAGTCACAGGCCTCGAGACAAAACTCCTTTTGTTGAAGGTGCAGTCAAATAAACATGCTAAGTTGAAAAAATTTGGATTCCAAGATTGGCTTCGATTTGAGACCAACTTTTAGGAAGTTGACGCGACTGGTATCACGACTGGCAATGGATGGTCTCATGGCAAAGAGGTTGTAGTGGAAAATAAATTTGAATCTCGCCCCTCTGGGGTATCCTAAAAAATGTCTATATGTATTGGAAGTTTGAATTATTTTTAGGGAAATTTTGTAAAATTTATAGGAGGTTTCAATGCAAAATAGTAGTGAAAAAAACCAATAGAGGCAAGAAATTTTTGTTGTTGTTGTACTTTAACGTTGAAGTAGTAGAAGTCATAAAATCCTGTAAATGGTTCTGGCTATGAAATCTAGATTATTATAACATAAAAGATAATTGTTCTATTATAAAAAAGTAAGTATAAATTATGTTTTATTTCCCCAGGAAAAATCGTAATTTTATTCAAAATGAGCAAAATTACATGTTGTAGATGCTAATAAGCATATGTATTAATAGCATGTCTTGATTTCTCAGAATCCATAAAATGCTAATTTATTCTTTCCTACCTTTCTTATTTTCCACTTTTCGCCAACCACTAGTGTTGGGAGTGGATGTTATAATAGACAATTGATTCTCCTTAGTATTAGTTGGATATTCTTTGTCAGAATCATATCTCTTTGTGTTGGGTCCCTATAATACTAGTGATTACCCCATTACTATTGTAGTTGTATCCCTTATTAATATTGTTGTGCCCCTATTGTCCCCATATTGTTAT